>JAVSCE010007701.1:0-136134 GCA_032199065.1 Smutsia gigantea | reverse complement strand
AAATTCAAAAAGATTGAAACTGTACCAACCAGCTTCTCAGTTCACAAAGGTATGAAACTAGAAATAAATTACTCAAAGAAAATGAAAAAGCCCACAAACACATGGAGGCTTCACAACCTGCTCCTAAATAATCAATGGATCAGTGACCAAATAAAAACAGAGATCAAGCAGTATATGGAGACAAATGACAACAATAATTCAACACCACAAAATCTGTGGGACACAGCGAAGGCCATGCTAAGAGGGAAATATATATACTGCAATACAGGCCTATCTTAGGAAAGAAGAACAATCACAAATGAACAGTCTAAACTCACAATTAATGAAACTAGAAAAGGAAGAACAAATGAGGCCCAAAGTCAGTAGAAGAAGGGACATAATAAAGATTAAAGCAGAAATAAATAAAATTGAGAAGAATAAAATAGAAAGAATCAATGAAAACAGAAGCTGGTTCTTTGAGAAAATAAACAAAACAGATAAACCCCTAGCCAGACTTATCAAGAAAAAAAGAGTCTACACACATAAACAGAATCAAAAATGAGAAAGGAAAAATCACTTACAGACACCACAGAAATACAAAGAATTATGAGAGAATACTATGAAAAATTATATGCTAACAAACTGGATAACCTAGAAGAAATGGACAACTTTCTAGAAAAATACAACCTTCCAAGGCTGACCCAGGAAGAAACAGAATATATGAATAGACCAATTATCAGCAAAGAAATTGAATTGGTGATCAAAAAACTACCTAAAAACAAAATACCTGGACCAAATAGTTTCACTGCTGAATTTTATCAAACATTTAGGGAAGACCTAATACCCATCCTCATTAAAGTTTTCCAAAAAGTAGAAGAGGAGGGAATACTCTCAAACTCATTCTACGAGGCCAACATCACTCTAATACCAAAACCAGGCAGATACCACAAAAAAAGAAAATTACAGACCAATATCCCTGATGAACATAGATGCAAAAATACTCAACAAAATATTAGCAAACAGAATTTAAAAATACATCAAAAATATTATCCATCATGATCAAGTGGGATTCATCCCAGAAATGCAAGGATGGTACAACATTGGAAAATCCATCAACATCATCTATTACATCAACAAAGAACAAAAAAAGGACAAAAACCATATGATAAACTCCATAGATGCTGAAAAAGCATTCGACAAAATTCAACATCCATTCATGATAAAAACTCTCAACAAAATGGGTATAGAGGGCAAGTACCTCAACATAATAAAGGCCATATATGACAAATCCACAGCCAACATCATACTTAACAGCAAGAAGCTGAAAGCTTTTCCTTTAAGACTGGGAACAAACAAGGATGCCCACTCTGCCCACTTTTATTCAACATAATTCTAGGGGTCCTAGCCATGGCAATCAGGCAACACAAAGAAATAAAAGGCATCCAGATTGGTAAGGAAGAAGTCAAACTGTCCCTGTTTGCAGATGACATGATATTGTACATAAAAAACCCTAAAGAATCCACTCCAAAACTGCTAGATCTAATATCTGAATTCAGTAAAGTTGCAGGATACAGAATTAATACACAGAAACCTATACACTAACAGTGAACTAGCAGAAAGAGAAATCAGGAAAACAATTTCATTCACAATTGCATCCAAAAGAATAAAATACCTAGGAATAAACCTAACCAAGGAAGTGAAAGACTTATACTCTGAAAATTACAAGACACTCATCAGACAAATTAAAGAAGATACCAATAAACAGAAACACATCCCGTGCTCATGGATAGGAAGAATTAATATTGTCAAAATGGCCATCCTGCCTAAAGCAATCTATAGATTCAATGCAATCCCTATCAAAATACCAACAGCATTCTTCCATGAACTAGAGCAAACAGTTCTAAAATTCATGTGGAACCACAAAAGACCCCAAATAGCCAAAGTAATCCTGAGAAGGAAGAATAAAGCGGAGCAATTATGCTCCCTGACTTCAAACTCTACTACAAAGCCACAGTAATCAAGACAATTTGGTACTGGCACAAGAACAGACCCATAGTCCAATGCCACAGACTAGAGAGCCCATATATAAACCCAAGCATATATGGTCAATTAATATACGATAAAGGAGCCATGGATATACAATGGGGAAATGACAGCCTCTTCAACAGCTGGTGTTGGCAAAACTGGATAGCTACATGTAAGAGAATGAAACTGGATTACTGTCTAACCCCATACACAAAAGTAAACTCAAAATGGATCAAAGACATGACGTAAGTCATGAAACCATAAAACTGTTAGAAAAAAACATAGGCAAAAATCTCTTGAACATAAACATGAGCAACTTCTTCATGAATATATCTCCTGAGAAGGGGAAATAAAAGCAAAAATGAACATGTGGGACTATATCAAACTAAAAAGCTTCTGTACAGTGAAGGACACCATCAATAGAAGAAAACTACATCCTATATATGGGAGAATATATTCATAAATGACATATCCAATAAGGGGTTGACATCCAAATTATATAAAGAGCTCACGCACCTCAACAAACAAAAAGCAAATAAATCCATTAAAAAATGGGTAGAGGAGCTGAACAGACACTTCTCCAAAGAAGAAATTCAGATAGCCAACAGGCACATGAAAAGATGCTCCACATCGTTAATCATCAGAGAAATGCAAATTAAAACCACAATGAGATATCACCTCATACCAGTTAGGATGGCCGCCATCCAAAAGACAAATAACAACAAATGTTGGCGAGGATGTGGAGAAAGGGGAACCCTCCTACACTGCTGGTGGGAATGTAAATTAGTTCAACCATTGTGGAAAGCAGTATGGAGGTTCCTAAAAAAACTCAAAATAGAAATACCATTTGACCCAGGAATTCCACTCCTAGGAATTTACCCTCAGAACGCAGCAGCCCAGTTTGAAAAAGACATATGCACCCCTATGTTTATCACAGCACTATTTACAATAGCCAAGATATGGAAGCAACCTAAGTGTCCATCAGTAGATGAATGGATAAAAAAGAAGTGGTACATATACACAATGGAATATTATTCAGCCATAAGAAGAAAACAAATCCAGACATTTGCAACAACATGGATGGAGCTAGAGGGTATTATGCTCAGTGAAATAAGCCAAGCAGAGAAAGACAGGTATCAAATGATTTCACTCATCTGTGGAGTATAAGAAGAAAGAAAAAACTGAAGGAACAAAACAGCAGCAGACTCACAGAACCAAAGAATGGACTAACAGTTACCAAAGGGAAAGGGACTGGGGAAGATGGGTGGGAAGGGAGGGATAAGGGGGAAAAAGGGGTATTATGATTAGCACACATAAAGTAGCAGGGAGGGGCATATGGGGAAGGCAGTATAACACAGAGAAGACAAGTAGTGACTCTATAGCATCTCACTATGCTGATGGACAGTGACTGTAATGGGCTATGTGGTGGGGACTTGATAATAGGGGGAGTCTAGTAACCATAGTATTGCTCATGTAATTGTACATTAATAATAGCAAAATAAAAATAAACAAATAAAATGATTGGAAGGTAAATTTTATGTCTACTATTTCACCGTAATTAAACATCTAAAAATTTTTTAGTATGAAAAAAGATTAAGATCACTATCTCCCCAAATTCCACCACTCAGAGACGATCACTATTAACATTTTGCCATCCATCCCTTCCAGAGGCAAATATACTTGGATGATAGAGTTTACAAAAACAGCAGTGTTCGGTAACCTGCTTCTTCCGCACATTTTCCCATGTTAATAGATGTACAACAATTATGCTATAGTTGTAGCCACATGGTATGCCTATGTATAGATACATCCTAATTAACAAGTTGGGTATTTGTCTCCATTTTGTTGTTATTATTACAAATAATGCGGCAAGGAACATCCCCATGTTCATGTTTTTCTGCACTTGTCCAATTATATCCTTAGGATAAGAATTCCTACAGGTGGAATTGCTGAGCTAGACTCCCTCAGGGGCACTGTCAGCAGAGCACGATGTTGAATTCTGCCACAGGAAAGTCTCCTCCATGTGGACTTTTCTTGGATTCCACTTGCGTATCTGTGACATTGCCTAGGAGTTCAGGAAAGCAGGGATGTCCTTCCCATGAGAAACCAGCTCCTCCCTGCTCACCCCACAGGTGAGGACATACCTGCCGATGTCATGAAGTGAAACTGGTACCCAAAGAAGGCGGAACTTTCCTGGGTTAATGTCTACTGAATTATCTGGTGCCAGTGGGAAAGACTGTAACAAAACTCCAGGAGGGCTCAGTGCTGGGTACCCCATGGTGGGCAACACAAATGTGGACACATCCAAGGTTTTCTTTTGTTAAAGACTTTATTCTTGTGTGGACAGGAGAATGCAATAGGCTCTTCTAAATCCCTTGCCTGAGAGATGGGGAAACTGAGGCCAAGAAAGACTCATAGATAAACATTTCAGTAATCTTCAAATGAACCCCAGATGTGTCTCACACAGTGATTCAGCTGGTGGTTCAAGGGCAGAGCTTAAACACACTCCAGATTTTGGACACCTAGTACAGTTCTTATCCTCCTCACCCTGTGCACAAAATTGGAAATTAAGGCCCCTGAGGTCCCCTCCCAGGTCAGTACTGGACAGCCAGGTGTGCGCGCTGGAGCGGCTCCTGCCGCCTCTCAAGGCTGACTGTGCACATCTCTTCCCCACTTAGGTGTAGTGATGCCATATTGGTAGCTTGAAACCAGCCACAGTGGGAGTATTTACACTAAAGAAATCAACACCCACCACAAAGTGGGGCTTTTCTCTTCCCCTGGAGAGCCAGTTGTTAAAGATTTATCATCCTATCCCTGGTCACAACTTAGATGTGAAAGCTGTGAGCAGGGGAACTGGGTTTTCTTGCCTAGCCTAAAGATAGTCTCTCCCTCCAAAGCACTGAATTCTCCACAGTTTGGCAATAACTCTGCCTCTTCCATAGCAATCAGTGAGCAGCAAATGTTTGCCTGAAAGCTTGCTGGGTGTCAGACCCCTACCTGAACACATCTCACAATATACTGTAAGGTAGTTTATCATTTCCATCCTCAGTCGGGGAAGCAGACTCAGGGTCTGTAAATGACTTTTTAACTACAGATTAAAAGCATCTTAGATTGGTTTCCCCAGAAGTTGACCCTAAAACAAGGATTCAAGTGCAAGTGGAAGGGGGTGGGAAAGAAAGGAAGCAGGGTTTGGTCCTCCTCAGCAACTCTGCCCCTAGGTCACCAGAGAAGAGAGGGAGCTGGAGTATTTCTCCACCTCTTCGCATCAGTCACTGGTTGAGGCCAGTGGAATATGGGAAGGTTGCTGACAGCATCTATTCCACTGCAGCTAGAAAATAACAGAATGCCACTCAAACTCCAAATTGAATACTCTCTTCATTACTCTTATAGAAATGAGCGGAAGTCAAACACGTAACCAAGTGCCAACTATAGGTAAAGCACCATGCTGGTGAACTAAACCTGCTTTGCCAAATCACTTTGGGTTGACATGTCCAAGGAAAGCACGAGGTATCTCTTTGCCAATTTTTATCAATAGAAGGAATAGGCAAAGTCCTTTTAAGTCCTTTTGCCCAGCCCTCAGGAATCAGCCAGATGCCCGCTCTGATCCCCTCAGCTGTGGGAGGTTTCCCTCTCTGGGTCGGCCACAGCTGCCTTGGGCAGGAGTTCTGCAGCCCTAGGCTGTCACCCCAAGCGGCTGTATCAGCCTGTGTTACAGGCTCCACAGTCTGCCATCCCAGGGATGATCAAAAATGACTCGAGTCTGGAGGTTGTCCCTGTTTACTGTGCCTCCTACTCTGTCCCCAGCCCCCACCCTCAGCACAGACACATCCTCCATGGGAATCCACTGCAGGCCAAACACATAAAACAGCTACCACAGGCCTGTGGGAGCTTCCCCCACCTTCAGAACATATTTAAAACTCCTCTGGAGAGACAGGGAGGTGTTTAAATAGGACAGCATGTCACTGGAATAAATCACTGGACCATGCTGTGAAGAGTGGTGGGAAGGGTCGGGAGCGGGCAGGTGGGGACCACTGCCTTCATTTTACAAACCCAGCTGTGGCGGCTCTAAACAACTATGCCTTGAAGATAGACTGGATGCCTTGTACCATTCGAAGGACAGGGCTGAGATCTGCCCAGTTTCTCTCTCTGGGGGAGAGGAGGAGGAGGCACAGGCAAGCCCAGGGACAGTTCTTGGATCATCTTGTATGTCTCTCGGCCAGTCCTTGGGATTCTCTTGCAATCTGGTTCCACCTCCACACCCCCTTCCCAGCGAGGACACTTCCTGCCGAAGTATACTAGGGAGGGCTGAGGGCAATAATCAGGCCAAGGTTCTCTTGTGCTTTGGTGACAGGACCCCTTTCTGGCAAGCCCCACAGCCAAGGTCTTGGCACACCAGCAGAGGGGCCAGGATGTGCGGTCCTGGGCACCTCTCCAGCCAGCTCCCTCAGCCATTGCTAAGCAGCTCACGCACAGAAGGCAGACATGAAATGTGGCTTCAGGGCACCAGGAAATAGACCAAGAAATCAAAGCAAAACCAGTGGGTGACTGAGAGGTCTCAGGCAGGCCAGAGGTCTAAGAGGGACTGACAACAAGGCGTAGGGTCATCTACCACCTCTGACCAACTCTCACACAATACAAACTGGAGAGAGGGCCTGAACCTTCAAACAGAAACATACAGAAATACAGAGGTACACTCTGGAGCCCCAGGGAAGAAGTGAGACCACCTTAGGAAGGTAGGGAGGTTATAGGATGCAGGGACTGCACCCCCTGGCCCCCCAGCTGCATGCAGAGGGCACACCCCCTCCTTCCCCTGGAGGAGGGCATGACTGGGGCCTCAGATCTCCTGGCCTCCACTCAGCCAGGCTCCCCAAGGGGCCCCTCAATTATTCTAACCAGATTTCACCACATAAAAATGAGGGCAAAGGAGCATGAATAGGTCAAGGCTGCACCCCAAAGGTTATCCTGTTTCCCCAAAAGTCTACCTCTGTTCCCCCATCTTCTGAAGGAGAAGCAGACCCTCCTTCCAGCCTCCTTGCACAGGGAATCCCGAACTTTCCCAGCCCTCATTCCCAGATGCCCGAGCAGGCTGTGTACTGCCTTCATCTCCTTTGTCCAGAGCAAAACTGTCCTCTTTCCACAACTACCCCACCTCCCTGAGCTCAGCTATCATCTGAGGCCCCCAGGGCCCACTGGACTGCCTTGCCACAGCTCCCAGTATCAGGCAGACCTGTCCAGGGGAACAGCACAGCTGGTGCCCACACTCATGGTCCCACACCAAGGTCTCTAAGTCCAAAGAGGCACCTCCCAGGCTGACTCCACATCTAGCTCGTGGGACACTGCATTTGGACACAAGCTTAAAAAAAAAAAAACGTGGGGGGACTCTCCTCAAACAACCCAATATATCTTAGCCTTGAGAAGTTTCTTTAATTCTTCAGACAAGCAGCAGAAAAACCTCCCAGTGAGTAAATGCAGACTGATAAGTAAAATAAATCCAACCCCAGATTCTTCATCCAGATGCTCTGGAAAGAAGGCCCCTGGCTCTGTCTCACAGCTGTTTAAAAAAATCATTGTTTCTAATTCTTTCCTGCCATTGTACCAAGATCAACTGTGGCAGAAACCTAGTCCTGCTCCAGGCCAAATTATTATTTGTCTGCTCATTGGTTCAAACATTCATTCATCACATGCAAGGAACTTACTGTAATTCCAGCCGGCTCTAGGCACAGCCTGTCCTCTGGAAGAACCCGTCCTAGGGATTCCGGTCACCTGGAAATAAAGTGCAGGGCAGCGTTGATAAGCCTGGCGCGCTCGGCACCTCCTGTCGCTGAGGCGCAGAGGTGCTATGGACCCAGGACCCACAGAGAGCCCCAGGGTAAGATGGAGCCCTCTGTCTCCCTGCCAGGCCACCGCGGCCCTGTGCTGTCCCCAGGGCTCTTGGGCTTAAGAGCTGAGGGCAAAGCAGGCACTCAAAATGCAGAAGTGGCTTGGGTCCGCCCACTGCACCTGCCTCTCTCTGGCGGGAGAGAATGCAAAGCCGAGGTCCCCAAAGGCCTCAGACACCATTTCCGTAGGCGGGCGGGCTGACCGCAAAGGGGAAGTGCTACGAGACCCAGGGCCCCTGCGCGCCCCGCGCCCTTCGGTAGGCAGAGGGAGCCTCGGGCGCGCCGCCGACCCGTGCTGGTGCTAGAAGCTGCCTCTGGGGAACCGTCAGAAGGGCAGGGAAGAAGGGGACCGGACTGGGGTCGGGCACTCCCCTGGGCCGTCGGGGCCTGCCATCCCTGCACCTGCCGCCCGGCCCCTCTCCGCCAGGGAGTCCCGGGAACCCCGGGGATGGGGTGGGGGCGCCTTCCTGCAGCAGCCCTCGGGGAGAGAAAGAAGGATCCCCAGGGGTAGGAGGGCAAAGACCAGCCTGGAGCGATAACTTTCTCCGGCGGGGAGGTGGATGGGCGGGTTCCACACGCTGGCGGCCGGAGAAGGGGGGCGGAGACCAGGGGCAGGCGAGCGCCGAGGGGCTGACTTGGACGCTGCAGGGAACACCGCGGGAAAACTTTCGGCGAGGCGGGAGGGAGGCAGGGGAGAGCACCGCGCGGTGCCCGGCACCTTGCGCCCAGCAGCCCGCGCCCGCAGCCCCGCGCCCCGAGCCTTGCCTGCGTCCGGGGCTGGCGGCGACTCACGTGCGCCGCGGGGACAGTGGAGTTGGAAAGCGGGGGTGCTCCATCCGGGGGCGCTGCTCCAGCCCGCGCCTGGGTCCGCGTTCAGCGGGCCCAGCTCAAATCCAGCACCGCGGGGCTGGCGGCGGCCGCGCGATTGGGGTTCGGGCTCCCCGCCCTCCTCGCTCCCCCGCCGCCCCTCCTGCCCGGTCTCCAGCCCCTCCGCCTTTCTCCGTCCCTACCGGGTTTGAGCGTCCCCGCTCCCGTCTTTCTCTAGCTCTCCCTCTCCCCCCACCCCGCTCCCCTCGCCTTTCTTCCTTCCCTCTCTGCCGCCCTCCCTCCGCTTCTCGCTATCTCCCCTCCTCCCCTCCCGCTGGGGACGGAGCTCCTCCCCTCCCTCCCAGACAAAGCTGTGGCTGCGCGTCCCCTCTTTCCCGGCCTGCGAGTCGGGGCTCCGGCTGCCAGCGCCTCTTCCGGGACCAGGAGTGCGGGATGAGAAGCCGCTGCCCTCTACCAGCTGGATGGAGTCTTGGTCCAAACCCCTCGGCTCGCCCCGCGCTGTGACAGCCACTCCCAGGGAACAGTCACGCTGCCCCATAGAGCCCACTTAGAGCGCCTGAATTTCCCAGGCAGAGGATGTGGGATTTTCTCCCTAACACCCTAGCTTATTCTAAAAAGGATTTGAGCTGAGCAGGGGCTAAACCAGGCCTCTTAAGACTTCTCAGGTGAGCAGACGTGACCGCGATGTGAAGGAGGCCAAGTTTCTTTGTCCACCTCTCACCTCCCCCTCTGGTCCTTCGCTGGACCTCCGGGGGTTCTCAGTGCACAGGAAGCCTAGAGCACCGAGCGCAGCTCCCCTCATCTGTTCCTCCCTTTTGTGAGAATTCGCCCCCCACATACATACCCCAACCCTGCAGAGTCGGTCCCCAAGCCAAAAGGGAAAAGGGCCTAAAGCTTACTGGGTAGTCAACCCCCCAGGGTAGAGCCGAATCAGCTCATCCGTCCTGGAAGCCAAACATTCTTTACTAAACTCATTGTTTGTATCTAGGAATGTGTCTCCCTTAGAAACAATGTTATAAATGGTGATCTGCTTCCCGAGGCAAGCCCCAGAAGCCTTTGAACCCAAAATGCAGCTGTAGGGTGGTGCTGAAAAACTGTGTCAGCTACCCCGGCACAAGGAGTCCACTGGTCGGCTTTTTCTATAGAGAAGAAATTATCTTTTGGTTCCCTCCCTTCGAGCTTCTAACTCAATTCTCTCCCATTAATCCACCAAAACCCACTCTACCCCAGCTGCTACGGTGTATTAGTTAAGCTTCCTTCGAATGTACACAGAGATCATGGAGGTTCCCCTACAACTGCAGGGAGAGCTCAGTAAGAGAAAAATCCAGAGCCTGAAGCGCTTTCAGTAACCCGGGAAGTCTCTGAGGGGCCAGCTCTCCACAGACTGGTCTTCCTGCGACCCAGACACATGACAAAGGATGACCAGCATTCCCATCATTGGACTTTGGAAGTACCCTGTTGAAGAAAGCAGCCAGGGCCAACCAGAACCCTTTAGTCTCCACACCAGTCTCCCAGGAGAGCAGCTCATTGGCCCACCGTAGGTCAGCTGACCATCTCATGACCAATCAACTGGGGGGAGGAGTCACATTGTCGAACAGGCTGTCACAAACCCTAACCCTAGGCCCTGCTCTAAAGAAAACCCATCCCCTATACTTATATTTCTATCCTGGTGAATAAATTGATTAATTTGATTTATTCAAGACACTAGAAAACATCTTTCCTTTCATCAATTTCCCCTTACAAAAGCCACAAGACAGAAAGGAATAGGTCCTTACCCTTCAAGGCAACATAGGGACAATATATCTGTAATAGGTATAATATTTTGCAAATATTAAACTGATACATTAAAGCCCACACTTAAAACATGTTTTCTTGCAGCCTTCCGCCCCTAGGGTCTGGGCCAGCAGGCACATGGCCCCAGGGAAACAGCACATAAGCATTCTCTAGAACTAGTTCTCCAGTAGAAATACAACGTGAACCTAAAGTGCAATTTGAAACTTGGTAGTCACAATACCTGTAGGTCTAGGCACCAACAGAACAAGCCAAAACACAAGAGAAATAGATTCATAAACACAGAGAACAGGCTGTGGTTGCCACAGGAGAGTGGGGCAGAGGGATGGGGGAAATAGGTGAAGGGGGAAAAAAATTAGAATGTTTGATATCTTGATCTGGATGATGGTCACCTAGCTGTATACACATGTCAACATTCATCAAGCTGTACACCAGGATTTGGGTATTTTGTGGTATGTACGTCAATAAAAATGTTTAGCCACTTTATAAATAGAAAAAAATAAGTGAAATTAATTTAACTTGGTATATGCAAAATATTACCATGTCAGTATGTAAACAACATAAAGAAATTATGCATGAGGTATTTTATATCCTATTTTTGTACTAAGGCTGAAATCAGGTATGTATTTATACTTCAGTACATTTCACTTCGGTCATTACATTTTCACCAAAAATACTTGATGTGTATTAGGTTTTTTTTTTAAATATATATATATATTTTATTTTATTATCATTAATTTACAATTACACGTGTAATATTACGATTATTAAACTACCCCTTCATCAGGTCCCCCCCACCAACCCCATTACAGTCACTGTCCATCAGCGTAGTGAGATGCTATAGAATCACTACTTGTCTTCTCTGAGTTGTACTGCCCTCCCCGTGCCCCCCCAACATTACATCTGCTAATCGTAATGCCCCTTTTTCCCTCTTATCCCTCCCTTCCCGCCCATTTTCCCCAGTCCCTTTCCCTTTGGTAACTATTAGTCCGTTCTTGGGTTCTGTGAGTCTGCTGCTGTTTTGTTCCTTCAGTATTTTTTCTTTGTTCTTATACTCCACATATGAGTGAAATCATTTGATACTTGTCTTTTTCGGCTTGGCTTATTTCACTGAGCATAATACCCTCTAGCTCCATCCATGTTGTTGCAAATGGTAGGATTTGTTTTCTTCTTATGGCTGAATAATATTCCATTGTGTATATGTACCACATCTTCTTTATCCATTCATCTACTGATGGACACTTAGGTTGCTTCCATTTCTTGGCTATTGTAAATAGTGCTGCAATAAACATAGGGGTGCATCTGTCTTTTTCAAATTGGGCTTCTGCATTCTTAGGGTAAATTCCTAGGAGTGGAATTCCTGGGTCAAATGGTATTTCTATTTTGAGTTTTTTGAGGAACCTCCATACTGCTTTCCACAATGGTTGAACTAATTTGCAGTCCCACCAGCAGTGTAGGAGGGTTCCCTTTTCTCCACATCCTCGCCAACATTTGTTGTTGTTTGTGTTTTGGATGTTGGCCATCCTCACTGGTGTGAGGTGATATCTCATTGTGGTTTTAATCTGCATTTCTCTGATGATTAGCGATGTGGAGCATCTTTTCAGGTGCCTGTTGGCCATCTGAATTTCTTCTTTGGTGTGTATTAGGTTTTATAAAATTTCTACCTGAAAAAGTAGATTTACATACCCTAGTTGTTCCAAACATGTTTAAAATTTTTCCCAATTACTGAATTGAGTATCTATTTTCAAATTTTAATTAGTTAAGATTAAATAAATGTAAAATTCCGTTCTTCAGTGGCACTAGCCATATTTCAAGTGCTCAATAACCACACGTGTCTTGTGGCTACTATATTGGGACAGCACAAGTTTAGAGAACAAGGAAGCCACTGATGAGCTCAGAGTCTCAAAGCTGACTTCTCTTCTTTTGTCTTTAGCAAAACAGTGGCAGGGATGTCAAGAAGCATGGCCGGAGAGAAAATGGTTTTCCAAATTCCTTAATGTCCCCATATAACATGTTGAGAGGCAGGCTTTGCCACTAGATCTGAGTTCTACTGCATGCCTGGGGAGAAGGTAGATAGGCAGAGGAGGACCAGGAGGCCCATGCCCACTGTCCTGCTTCCAGTGGATTCTGAGAGAAGAGAGGAAGACGTAGGGGACACAGGTGGTCAGAAATGCTACATCTTCCTGGTTTGTGTCCTTTGACCAGAGTGACTGAGTTTGTTGAAGGAGTCAGGAGAGTTCTGGGGGCTGAACAGAGGAGACTGCCACCCTGGCTGCCTGCCTCCTACTCTGTTCTCAGACACTGGCCCAGGGGAGGGGGCAGCCTCATTAAGGTCAACTTAGTGGCTCACCATGGTTACACATAGGTAGGATGAGGGGTCACCCACAATTCCTGAGTGACAAAGATATGATGCAAAATAGCCCACCTGCTCCCAAGGATCAGGGGCATCAGAAGCTAGGCTGTGAGCTGCAGGCCGCCCACAGGGCCTGTCTTAGTTTTTCTCAAAAACAGAACCTGAGACAAGGACTTGGGTGCATGTCGTTTACTTAGGAGTTGATCCCAGAGAACTGGAAAGTGACACAAGGGGAGAAGCTAAGAAAGAGCTCCAATCCCATGGGAACCTTCTGAGGACCCTCAGAAGTGTCCTCTCTGAAGGTTGGGGGGCCGGGGCATTTATCTCATCCCCCCCAGTTGAGGATTACTCCCAGGAGAGCTTACCTCTCCTTACTTCCTGGCTGGGTGGGCTTCCTTGGCCTCAGAAAACATCTGAGTCAGGAAAGCAGGAGCCCCTGCCTCTATCACTTGAGGTGGGACAAGTTGCTGGCACGGAGCTGTCCGCCAAGTCAGGCTGGGATGAGAAGTGGGCTGAGGGGTGTGACACAAAGCGCACAAATCCTGGGCTCCAAGGCCCAGCATGCGGAGGGGCAAGCCACCCTGGAGGCCAGGTCAAGGGCTGGAGGGAGGACTTGATGGGGAGGCAGAGGGAGCATGGAGAGGTCAGGAGCAGTGCAGAGCTCCGAGGGAGCATGGGTCACCCAGCCCACGAGGTCCACAAACGGCGGGCATCAGCAGCAGACGCAGTCGAGCAAGCACTCAGGAATGGGGCCAGCCCTCGGCATTCTGCTTTCAAGGGATGATCCAGAGCAGCCCGCGGGCAGGGGGGCCTGGGGCCCAGAGGCACTGGCCTCACGTGCCAATGCAAAGAGAAGGTAAGAGAGAACCTCCCCCAAAGATCCTTCTTGGAGAGAGCTTGGAAGGAAGGAAGAACTCTGGGAGCTTTTGCCTAGAGAGACCAGAGGGACTGTTTAAACTATTTCATCAGACTCCTTTTCTTTCTGTCTCTCTGCATCCAGGAAGCGAGAAACAACAAAGGAGTATCTATTGAGTTATAGAGAAAAAAAGGAAGCTTCAGTGAGGTCTACCACTGGACCCAAATATATCTAGACATGGAGTCTGACGTGTTAGCATGGTGGGCTGGCTGGAAACCTGTTTGAGAGGTGAAAAAGTTCCTCCTTAGAGACCATTTTCATTCTAAGGAAAAAAGAAACCAAGTTTGGTCTAGTAACAAAGCTTTAGTTGACAGAAGGGAGGTGAGATTGTCACTCAACTCTGCCCCCAACCTGGCCGCTGGATATACTGGCGGCAGGGCAGCCAGGGGGAGGGGAGCGAGAAGGAGTGGATCCGAGGAAGACAGAAGAAGCTGTAAGCCACAACTCAAAGGACTATTTCATAAACCTCAGGATACTCTGGGGCCCAGACAGCCGTGCTTTGGGGACCCTCCTGCTAAGTAGCACTTAAAGGACCTACACTACAACACTCAGCTTTTCTGTTTCAAGGACTTGGTATGTTGACAATATTACCCAGAAATTAGTAGATGGATTGCCAAAATAGTCACAGTTGCCCTCCCTGCATACTTTGTAGCTCCTCCCACAAAGAGGGGGAGTCTGTGTCCCCACCGTGAATCTGGGTTGATGTTGTGACTTGCTTAGGCCAATAGAAAGTGAAGGAAGCCATAGAGTCCTTGTTCAGAGCCTGGGCCTCAAGAAACCTCGTGCTCTTCTTTCCCTATCGGAACATCACTCTGCCATGGGAATGAGCCTAAGCCCGGCTGCTGGAGGACAGAGACCACAGGGCCCAGAGCCGGGCAGACCAGTTGTCCCCGCCAAGACCCCGGCCATGTGAGGGACCCAGGCAAAGCCCCCTACCCACCCAGAGATGACCACTGACACCTGAGGGAGCCCAGCTGAGTCTAATTCAGGTAACCAACCAATGAAAACATAAGTGAAATAGATAGTTGTCATTTTAAACCACTAAGGTTTGGGGTAGTTTGTTATATAGCATTAGCTAACTATTAAAGAACTTAATAGGAGAGAAAATGGTAACTGTGTGAAGTGATGGGTGTATTAACTAACTTTATTGGCGTAATTGTTTGGCAATATATTATGTATATCAAATCATCACATGGTACACCTTAAACTGACATGATGTTACATGTCAATTATATCTCAAATAAAACTGGGAGGAAAAAAACACAAAAAAATTAAAGCCTTAAAGACAAGGAAAAAAAGAATTTAACAGGGTAAAGTGGGCATGGCTGGCATGACCGAGATATCACTGGAAATAAGTCTGGCATCTCCTGAATTTGCTAATGAGCTTGTGAGAGTTGTCCCTGGGAACTGCACAGAGCAGTGTAAAGGTAACAGATGGTTAAAGTCTGAGCTGGTGAAATTTATATTTATGGCTCTTAGTGACCCCATTTGTTCTCATAAAATGGAGAGACTTGGGGAAATTTGAGTAACAAAGATTTTGTCACTGAATTCCACAAGTTTTGTCTTTCATGGGGAAGGACTATCTTAATTAAAAGAGTCCACTTTATCTTTATCTACTGCTAAGAAATTTCCATAGCATCTAAATTATTTATACGGGACAGCGTCTGGAGATGGGAGCGTGGATTGAAGTTCTTATACAGTCGGCACCTCAGAAGGCTCAGGTGTGCAAGTCTCAGGTCCCAAGCAGGAAACCTCTCTTACTTAAAGTGCAGATGGTGTAAAAGGGGAAGAAAAAAAAAAAAGGAGGAGAACAAAAGTTCTAAGTATACAGCCTGGATTCATTCATTCCAACAAACACATATCTTTTCACAAAAAGTATTCAGTAGAAAGCCTCAAGGCTAACCTCTTTGGGCAGCCATCCCTCTAAGCAAAGTGCTTATAAACAGAATTTGGTAACTGAATTGTGTTTCAAATTAGATGGAAGATTTCATATAATTTTTCTAGGAAGCCATTCAAGATTCCTTAACCCCAAGGTTACATTCCATCAAAGTTCCCCTTCCATTTCTGGATGTATCAAAATACTAATTACTTGGTCTGAAAATGTTACCCTGTCTTAATACAAATTGAATACACATCCAAAATTATATTGGTAGATACTTACTAGACATCTCTGGTAGGCAAGGTACCAAGCTAGGTGTGGATAAAATGAAAGCTCCTTTGGCCAGGATTCTCACCTGGCTCTGGTCGGCTAGCTCACTACACACGTGGGCAATACATTGCTACTGACTCTATATATAAAGAGCTCCGCCCAGTGCTCTGGGCGACATGCTGGCATGGCTACAAGGCTGCAGGAGAGCAGAGCAGAGGCAGGAGTGGTGGCAGCGCCAAGGACAGAGGCCCAGAGGACGGCTGTGCGGGCAGAGAGGCCCAGAGGCAGAGACCGGCTTGCCGCATGCAGACCCGCTCTGAGTCGACAGGATTCTAGTGTTTGACCTGTCACTGTGGAAATAAAGTTGGGTATAACCCTTTCACCCCAAGAATGTTCCGCTGTCATTTCTTTGGTCACATTGACTCCATAGTGAACTTGCCCAGGGCTGAAACCCATTGGCAAGACATTAGTCATGGGGAAAGATAAGAAAAATAAGAATCATGCAGCCAAAAAAAGTATTAGGCAGCATCAAGCCCAATAACGTCACTTGGTGGGCTCAGAAATTGAGACGTAGAAAAATCAATTCGTCACACCATTTGGTTGCAAGAAACAGACGCCATTTGTGCCAACCTAAGTACAGTGAGATTGATTTTAAAGATTTTCATAGAATGCATGGGAAAGAAGTGAGCCGGGACCAAGATGGGCTAGCCTGTGACCTACGGTCCTCTCTCATTCTCCCACCCCGCTCCCTCTCCTTCCCTGGCCCCTCCCTCTTCCTTCCTGCTTCTCATATTGCCTTCTTTCTTCACACCTGCTCCAACTTCTGCCCAGGTGGCGGCCTTGACCCCGAAGTCGACACAGACCCACCACCAGCGCCATCTCTGGGTGCCATCAGCTGTAGCCTGCAGCAGGGTAGGCCAGGAGGTGAGATGGGACAGTGATCTCAGAAGGGGAGGTGTGGGCAGAAGGGGAAAGTGTTTGGAGTCTCTGAGAGGTCGCGTGGTCTGTTCATCTGCCACCTGTTGCCCCTTACACGCCTGGCAACCCAGGTTCATGGTCAGGCATGAGGGCCCCTCTACATGGGCCTCTGCCCCTGGGCATTCTTGAAAGATCCAGGATGGTGGGTTCCCTGCATTTGCCATGCCTTCTCATACTGCCACGTATTTGCCCCAGCATTTTCCTTCTCCTGGGATGCTCTTACCCCCTTCTCTGCTGACTGTTTCTCCCATGCCAGTGCAAGCATGGCATGGGAGGGCTTTACCCAATCACGTAGTCTCCATCTACACTTTGGCCTCTCAATTTAAATATATAATCTAAACCAGTGATCCATTCAAACACAGCATCCAGTGCATCCCCTACGTTCTATGATTCAACCAGAACTACCTACAGCTCTTCCCAAATGCAGAAGCTGCTCTTGATGCCTACTCACCTTCCAAAATTTGGCTCACATGCCACCTCTCCTGAGGAACCCTCCCTGAAAAGCCCTTCCTATGCACCTCATCACTCTGCAGTGCCCCTACAGCACCATGGCAAAGTGCATCTACAATGAGCATTTCCACAGGCCAACCAGCCCAAAGGCTGAGATGGGATCTTACTTATTAGTTCCTCTCCTTCTCCATCTGCCACCCTGTGAGTACTCAACACACAGCTGATAAATGAAGGAAATGAAAAAATGGATCCTGTCACATTCTCCAGGTTACAAGCATTAACTCATTTAATCCTCATATAGCCCAGGTGGTACTATTAGTATCTTCATTTTGGCAGATGAGGAAACTAAGGCACAGAGTGGTTGCGTGACTTGCTTAAGGTCATAGCCAGTGGGTGCCAGAGCTGGGATATGAAGCCAGGCAGTCTGTCAATAGTCTCTCTCACAACCTTTGGGCTTTCTGCTTCTTCAGCAGCCCCGTCCAGGGGGATCACCTGCTGATCCTTCCCTGCTAGCCTCAATTAAAACCTGAAACCAAATGGGGAACTTGAGGCTGGCAAATTTCCTGGGGTGGGGGTGAGGGGTAGACAGAGTCAGGCTTATTGCTTCTCTGCAGTCTCCATAGGTCGGGGCACTGGAAGCAGCGGGAGTCCCACCTTAGAATCTCTGGGGTGAAAAAAATGCCCACCTACTCGGGCACAGCTGTGAAGTCAGCAGAAGTTGGCCTTGTGTCGGCCCTCACTTCAGTGTCTTCCCCTCTTATTCCACACGCCCATTTTCTCTGTCATTATGACAGAAAACTCTGTCACTCACTGATTCATTCAACAAACATGAAATGAACATGAAAAATGCCAGAAGTGTTTCAGCACTCAGGAGACAAAGCCCTGTGAAGTTATTATAATGTAAAGAAAGTAAGTGTACATTTCTGTGGTGAGATAATATGCTTAAGTATTAACGTCGGTTACACACACACGCATACACAGGGGCCTGGCTTTGGAGAGGAGCCTGAACCCTGTATCATACCAGGGAGTGGCAGGGGACACAGCTGCTGAGTGGAAAAGACATAGATCGGAGATACTGCCACAAAGCTACAGAATAAAGGAAAGTCCATGAGAGTCAGCGGCTCCACAGTGTTTGACACGGGAAAGGCCAGACCACCGCACACATACACAGACTCACATGCCGTGTTGTTCAGAGCTTTCCAATGAGCCAGAGAGACTTTTTACTAACACTTGGAAATGACTTTGTCTTGGATAGATAAAAATTGTGACCAAGGATTTTCTCATAAATGCAATAATTCAATGAAGAAAATCACCTATAAACAATAACTCAAAGAAAAATTTACGAGGGCACAAGAAAAAATTCTAAGACAACGGAAAGAAGAGCAATTAAGCTTGCGAGGGCCCAGGAAAGAAGTGAAAGGGAACAATAACATCATCGCAGAAATGAAGGACCCAAGGAAGCAGCAGAAACAACAGTGAAAATTCAGCTAAGCACATCAAAGATGAACTTCAGAAAAATGAATACAATAACATGGAGGAAAAAAACGACTTTTAAAAGAAAAGAGAATAAATAATTGATGTGGAACAGTGATAAAGGAAAACCAAGCTATGTATAATTGGCATTCAACTATGTAGATTAAGAAACTTTCCTAAAACAAAAAACTTAAATTTACAGATTAAAAGGGCACACAATGTTCTGAGAAAATGGATACAGTTTTGTTTTTTTTCCTATGTTTTTCACCAGAATGTAAGTTCCACGAAGTATGGGGACAGAGATTCTTTTTGTTTACTGCTATGTCCACAATGTTTAAAATAATGCCTGGCACCTTGGAGCCCCCAGTAACATTCATGCAATGAATTGCTCAAGGAATAGGCCTACTAATACCAACATATCCTATTAACATTACCATACTTCAAAGATAAAGATTCCTTTGGTTATTCAGCAGAAAGGTCAAATCACTCACACACACACAATAAGTCAGGCTGGCTACAAACATCAGCGTGGCAACATTCAAAGTTAGAAGACCATGAAGCAATTTTGTACCTCATATGAGACCATCATGTTCACAGAGAAAGAAAACATGACCCGGGAACTTCACGTGAACCCAAACCATAGTCCAAATATTTCAGAACTATGAAACAAATATTTCAAAACTATAAAACTTTAGCATTCTCCAAGACAATACTAAAAGACTAAGTTCGGTAAACAAATGAACAGAGAAACAGAGGCAAAAACGCCAAGAGTTAGCACGAAGTGCATTTATGTTAGGGATTAACGTTGAAACAACTATTAGAATTAGGGTTACAAGTGAAACATAAATGTTATAAACCATTATGATATGCAAACTATAAAAGCAATGAAGGTAAGAATTTGTTAAGAATCCTGATTTCTTCATTTTTTTATTGGAAGGGAAGGGAATGAAAAGATATGTTTAGAGAGCTCAGGTGATAGAGATTTAAACAAATTAAGGTTGTACAAGTTATCCACAAGATAGCAGTTTGCAGCCAGGGGTGGTGTCTGCATCTTTGGTGGTCTTAGAGCTTGATGTCATTTACTGTGTTGGATCAGAGACAGAGAGCAAACCGCAAAGTGCTGGACTGTCTTGCACAAAGAAGATCTGTCTCATGTAAACACATTAATTCATCCCAATGGGGAAATAAGCACTGGAACTAATAACAGTAATAACCAACCAAAACTAAGGAAAGCAGAGGAGAGGAAAGAGGTGGGATGAAGTAGAAGCACACCGAGCTTGTCATAGCTGTGGTGCAGATTTAATTGACACTATCTTAAGACAGAGATACCATCTTAAATAAATTGTCTAACAATTTGCATGCTCTTTTGTACTATTTGAGCTGTTGGTTCCATATGCATAAGCTAGTCAAAAACATTAAAAAAGTAAAGATAGTCCTAGGGATGTGGGGAGAGGGAAGGGGAGGGGAAGTGGTGATGCGGCAAGTCCGAAGCTGGTGGAGGTTTCTGAGGCGTCCAGTATGCTGCCTCCTCTCTGATTATATCCAGTAAGATGGAGGTAGGCAATAAGACCCTCGTATTTCAGATCAGACTGGCATCTGAAACTGTCACTTCCCATCAGGCACCTGGAATGCCCTGGTTCCCTGGCATGGGGACCGCGTAAGTGTCCTCAGGGCAGGAGGGACCTAGGCAGATCCAGAAAGCTTCTGGCGGTTGAATGGGGTGTGGGAGGCAGCTAATATTTCCTGTATGCCAGGGAAGGGCATGGAAGCCAGATGGGATCTGAGGGCATCTCACAGTTGGGATCAGAGGACCCCTGAGAAAGCAGTGGTCTGGGCTGTGCCAGGGCCATGTGGAAACGCAGGGACCTTGGGGGAGTCAGGGTGGAAGGATGCTGCACCCGGAGACAGCCTGACACCCTCCCCAGGACCAGATACCACCCTCCACCCTCCCAGATCCCAAGATGTTACATAAGCACCCTCCCCACCCCGCCAGCACCACCAGCAAACAAAACTGAGATGAGACCCTCAGGAGAAGGTAGGGTGTGACTAAAAGAAAGGAACATTTCAGAATTAACAGATTGCACCTGGAATGACCAAGTTTGCTAGAAATTAACATGTTTCTTGCTACCAGCCAGATGGAGGCTCAAAGTAGAGACTGAGTTATATATTTTTTTAAGTTCCATGTGCAGCAATCAGAGCATTCAGCCTAAAAATCCAAGTAGGAGAAAGAGATAAAATGGTTTAAGTCTTTGCTGCTTGGAGTGAGATCCATGGAGACTTGACATCACGCAGGAGTTGCTACCAATACAGAACCAGGCCTGAGCCCACTTTCAGCTTTAACAAGATGGCCAGGTACACTGTATACATGCTGGTGACAGAGATCCCCCCCACTGGCTTTACTAGTTTCAGGTGCTACGTGGAAGAGCCTAAAAGATAGAACTAGGTGTATATAGGGGGAGACCTCAGAAAGGAGGTGACATCCGGTCAAGTCCTAATGGGTGAGCAGGAGTTCCTTAGACGAAGAAGAACATTCCAGGCAGAGCTATGGCAAGTTCAAAGCCATGAAAAGCCTAGCCCAGTAGAGAGCAGTGTGTGGTCCAGTGTGGCTGGACCAGAAGGTGGGAGGCAAGAGGTGTTTTTACATTCCACTTTTGCAGCCAAGAAACAAAATTTAAGACACATTTAGGTCTCTGGTTCCTGTGGCGTTTCAGGAACACAAAGCTCTCCTTCCCCTACATGGCAGCATTGCTCACACTGCCGGCTGGAGGGGCGGCCAGCACCACTTCTCCTGGAGTGCAGGCTGGCTGAGAGGAGCCAGCCGGGGGAAGTTTCTTGGAGGACAGACATGATTCTTAGGCCAAGAAACCTCTAGAAGGGGCCAAGGAAAAGAGGGCAGGACAGCCCAGCCAGTGAGACTGTTTCATTGGCCTGTCCCGGCCAGTGTGAAACACTAACTCTCCACCCGGAGCTGGCTGAATTTCTGCAGTTGTAAAGCCACTCTCAGGTCTTTTAGCCGGCCCGCCCCTCCTTCCTGGCCCTGGCCCACCCACCCTCTTCTGTGCACAGCCCTGAAGGGTCAGCAAGTTCCCCCCCACACTCAACCTAATCACTTCTCTTTGGAGACTTCCCCAACCCAGCAGGCAGCCCACCTTGCTGCTGCTGTGTTCCTGATTGAGAACAGGCCTGGCTGTCCAGACCGTCCAACAACTTTAACCTCTTCCTCCCCAGACCCAGGCCATCAGGGAGGGTGTAGGGGAAGGTTAATGAACCAGCCAAGTGACTGGACGGAGAATGTAATTTCCAATGTCCAGCCAATTGGCTCTCCTGCTGATGGAGTGGTGAGCACAGTGCCCGGCAAGCAGGGAGGGGGCTGGGAGAGGTGGGCATGAGATGAAGTGGGAGGGCCAGCTCATACCTTACACTGTAGGCCCTGGTGAGGAGTCTGGGGTTTCATTCGCCATGGGGTACCCTTAATTAATGGACTTATTAGAGCAAATAGACTGTACATGCTGTGGAAGTAGGTAGTGAGGTAAGACCATCAGGAGATCAGAAAAAAGTAAAAAACTAACACTACAAAGCAGGGGAAATGATCAAGAAATCTAAAGGCTGTTGTCTCTGTGTTCAGGCTACTGTTTAGAGAATGGATTAGCAAGGGGTAAGATCAAAAATAGAAGCCAATTAAATGGGTTATTATGGACGTTTGGGAACCAAGCTATGCTCCCTTGGACAACAGAGGTGCACCAGTCAGCTTTGGCCACAATACGCCCGTGCAACGAACAGCCCTCAGACTTAGGGCTGAAAATGCTTCTTGTATGTGGAGAGCAGTTGGGACATCCGTGCTTCACGCTGCAGGACTGAAGCTCTGCGCCGCAGACCAGTGGGCCAGCAGGGCACATTGTTCTCATAGCAATGGCTGAGGCACATGAGAACCAGCCTCAGCACACAAGCACATTTCAAGTTTTTGAAACATCCCATTGGCCAAAGTAAGTCATGCGGCCAAGCCCAAAGTCAAGGCATGGGAAGAGCGCCCTACTCCTAGTGAGAGGAACTGGAGTCTCATGTCAGAGGGGCTGGTCTCAGAGCAGTTGAAGGATCGAGGAAAGAAATACAGTCACTGTTCAGCATGACCTGTGGTAACACTAGGTGACATTAATCAGTGCGACTGGGCGTAACAGTGGATGTACAGAGAAGAGGGTAGATTCAGGAGATAGCTACGAGGCTGGACCCACAGGGTCTGAGGATAGGCTGGGTAGGGGAGAGGAGAGCAGGAGGAATCACAGGCGAAGGCAGTGGGGCTGGAGTAGCATGTTAGTGGAGAGGGAAGGTGATGCCTCCAGTCTGAGAGGCATCCTGTCGTGAAGCTGGGTAAGCAGGTGGCTCTGGGCTCTGGAACTCGGAGACAAGGTCTGGTAAAGGTTTGGAATGGCCGGCCATCAGCTTAGCAAACCTGCCAGAGGGCTTTGTTAAGTATCTGGCTGTGGCCATAACCTCTGACACCACGGGAGATCTGTCCTCCTTTCCCCAACCCCACACCCTGACATGGACCCTGAAGATACCAGACCCCATGTGACTGAGTTTGAGGGGCACCACACGGCCACATGAGGGCACAATTCTCAGAGCCAGAAAAGATGAGAGAAGGAGATAAACTGCATTTGGCTGGAAAGAGGAGTTTTGCTCTCATTTGTTTGTTTTGAGAAAATTATCTGTAGAAGCTTCAGAGTACCGTTTAAGCTCCCCTTTTCCTACCTCTAGCAGGAGGCACTTGGGAAGTTCATTGAGGTCAGAATTTGGGTTCCCCCAAATGCAGACCCCAAAACAGATTCAAGTGCAAGTTGCTTAAGTGGAAGACGGGGTGGGGAAGTAAAGGTGCCAACACGGGGCATGTGGAGCAGGTTACCACAGAGATCACTGGGGCTCAGTCCTGCTGGGGATTCTGGGAGAGTGCAGAACAGGCCTCAGCTCCCCACCCGAAACACAAGGAATCTGGCTGCTGATTCCCTTCAGCCATTGGCTGAGGACTTCTCCTGTGTGTGTTATTCCCCTGACATTGCCCGTTTGCACAGAAGGTTCCCAGTGAGCAGCTTCAGTCAAGCCAGTGCTGAGGGTGGTGAGTGGACACCGACAGCATCTCCCACATCTGGAATGCTGTCATTCCGTCCAACAAATGGGGTGCATGAAAAGGCAGCCTCCCCCCTGCAGAACCTCCAGGTGTTGGGAGGAAGGGTGACAGTGAGATGACAAACCGCTCTTAGGGACTCTGGGAGCCATGGATGCCAGCTGGGATGGCAGGGGGAGGGTGGCTGCCTCAGGAGACCATTCCA
Source organism: Smutsia gigantea (assembly GCA_032199065.1). NCBI lineage: Eukaryota > Metazoa > Chordata > Mammalia > Pholidota > Manidae > Smutsia > Smutsia gigantea. Next base: position 111,992 of record JAVSCE010007701.1, on the reverse strand, counting down.
GGGAGGAATGTGCACCATTCACCTAGGGTGGCATGGGACTCCGCAGGTGGGGGGCAGGATATAGCTTCCGTTCTGGGGGCAGCACCCTCCTCAAGGATACAGTCCTCCGACCTCCCAGCTTCAGAGGCCCTCATGTGCAGAGAAAAGACCACCTGGCCATCAGCTGGCTGTGCACGAGCGGCCAAGCATCTGAGAACATGATCAGACAGGGCTGTGGGCCCCCCAGGCAACAAGCTGTGCCCCACACTCTGTGGAGCTGGTGGGCAACCCGGAGTGAGGGGGAGGAAACTGAGGTGGGAGCCCGCAGAAGAGCTGTACTGAACAGATCCTCAGTGGGACTGAAAAGTCACCTACTGGACTGCCTCTACTGGAGAGGAGCCATGGGAAATTTTAATGGGTTCTTGACTTTTTATGTTTCAGTTTGGCTCCACCCTACAGCAGACTTTGTGTACGAACTACATAGTGTACGTATTAATCACTGTGTAACAAATTACCATGAGAGTTAGCTTGAAATGATAATAAATGCTGGTCTTTTCATACAGTTACTGTGAGTCGGGTTTGGGAGTGGCTTCATCGTTCTGGCTCAGGATCTCTCGCAGGACTATACAGTCAAATATCAGCAGGGGTTGCAGTCATTTGAAGACTTGGCTGGGGCTGGAGAATCCATTTCTACAGTGGTTCGTGCACATGCCTGTTGTCAGGAGGCCTCAGTTCTGCCCCACCAAACGGACCTCTTGATACGAATGCTTGAGGGTCCTCACAACACAGCGGCTGGCTTCCCCCAGAGCAAATGATCCAAGAGAACAAGGTGGGAGTTGTAATGTCTTTGATGATCTAGCTTGAAGGCACAGTCATTGCTGCTGCATTCTATGCATTAGAAGTAGGTCGTGAAATCCACCCACACTCAAGGGGAGAAAACTTGGTTCCATTTTTTAAGGAAAGTGTGTCAAAGAATTTGTGAACATGTTTTGAAACCAAATCTCTGAGACAAGAGTTTGGGTGCAGGTGGTTTATTTGAGAGATAATCTTAGGAAGCACCAGTGAGGAACTGGGAAAGAGGGACAAGTGGGAGGAAGTCCAATTAAAGGGGCATTAATGAGCAGGCTACCCCTGTGGGCAACTGGAGCTAAATCCTGAGAGTTGTCTGAGAGACAGTGTGTGGAACATGCCTTAGAATCATTCCACTGGAGAGCAGAAGGCTGGTGTGTTTCCCACCTACACCAGTCATGCATTGGTTGAGGTTAAATCCTGGCATTCGCCTTCTGGGTACACCTGCCTTTGGTTGAGCAAACTCCCGTGATGCCCAAGACATAAGCAGAGAAAAGGCAAAAGGTACAGATGCTTGAGGTAGGAAGCTGATAGTGTGCTGGAAACTCTCTTCCTCTGCAGTCCAGGTAAACTCAGGTGTGCCAGGGGATACAGAATGAGGCATCAACATCATTTATTACAGGAACTTGATGCACCACTCAAGTCTTTGTAGGGCTGGAGATTTTTTGCCTTGCTGGACTTGAACCAGGGACTGTGGCTGGGGATCAGAGCAGAGAGCTCTGGGAAGCCTCAGGCATTTCTTCTTTATTAGCATTGTGTTAATCACAATGTATCCAAATCCCTAAAAAGCCCTGTTAAGATTCCAACTAGAATTACATTGTGTTTATATATTAATTCCCAATAAAGTATGTGGTATATCCTTTCATTTGTTCAGAATCTTGTTTTCAAAGCCTCCAAGAAAGTTTTATAGTTTTTTTCATATAGGTGTTACGCCTCTTGTTAGATTTATTCATAAGGATTGAATAGTTCTGTTGTTATTGTACAAGGAATACTTATGATATATATTTCTCTACAGGTATGTAGAGATCAGATATTTTTATATATTTATCTTATATCAAGCCAGCTCCCTAAATTCTTTGATTTATCCTTTTAGTTTTTTTTTACTGGTGAGATCTTCAAGCAAAAATAAAATGTTGGCAAAAATAAAATAATTTTTGCTTTTCTTGCCTAATTTTCTGATTCTCTTCTTTTTTTCTGGTCATACTGTAATCACTAGAACTCTAAAACGATGTTAAATAATGATAATTATGTTGGACATCCTTTGTAGTTGCTGATTTAGAGTGTTTGTCCATTTAGAATATTTACTGTTGGATCTTGGTGAGTAGTCTTTATTATATATTGAAGCAGTTTCCAGTTTTATTTAGCCTTTGAATTAAGAGTTGTTACTGATTTTATCAAATGGCTTTTCAGCATTTAATTATAAGACCTTGTCCTTTGTTTTAATGAATTACAGTGCCAGAATTCCTGGTCTGAACCAAATCTGCATTCCTGGAATGTAGCATACATAGTCACAGGGTCACAGTCTAGATACATGGCTGGGTTCTATTTGCTAACAATCATTAAGTTTTTTGTTTTGTATTGCCATATCAGAATTGACTGTTCAAGTTACTGTGGCTTCATAAAATCAGTTAGGAAACTTTAAACCACTTGTCCATGGTCTAAAATAACTTAAATAACATTAAAATTCTTCTTCCTTTAGAGGTAAATAGAACATGGCTGTGAACCCAGCTAGTTCTGGTGCCTTTTTTCAGTCATAGATCTTTAATCAATACTCTTTTATTATAATTGTCTATTCAGATTTCCATTCTGAGGACATTTTGCAAAATTAACTGTTTTCTGTAAGTCTCAAATGTACTTATATAAAGTTGGGTAAGTATTCTTTATCTTTATTTTACCCTTTTCTATATCTCCTTTCTTCATTAATCAACTTTTCTTGATTCATTTCCTCTTCCTATTTTCTTTCGCTTTAATTTTTTGCTCTTCTTCTAAAAATCAGTCACTATATTCCTTTATCTTTCTTATTTAATAATGAAATTTAAGGCTATAATTCTGCATTTTCCTCTAACTATGGTTTTTGCTGTTAACAGGTTTTGATGTGAATTGTTCTCCTTTTTATTGCTTTCTAGGTTCTAATTGCTATTTTGAGTTCCTTGGAAAGGAAGTTGATTCCTTAATTTCCAAATAGTAAAGTTTTTTTGTTACTTAATTATTTATTAATAATCTTATTGAATTATGATTAAAAAACAGACAAGTACATGATCAGTTTTTACAAATGATTCATGTATATACAAAAAAATACATATTCTCTACTAGATGGTTTCAAGTTATGTTGATTGTACTATCCAATTACTCTAATACCTTTAGCTTACATTTATTAGACATGTCAAAATTTAAAAATTCATATTTAAATTTCTAAGTTTTTAAAATGGAATTCTCACATTTCTAATAACTTTTACCTTATGTATTTAGCTTCCTGTTGTTTGGTGCTTACATATTTATAGCCTTTATATCTTCCTTATAAATTGTGACTTTTTTCATGATGACCATATCTATTTAGTGTCTTAATTTTAAATTTTATATTGTTTAATATCAAAATTACCATACTTTATTAGGAGGAGGGGGAGGAGGAGGAGTATTTGCATCTATTTGCTCTCTCTTTACCCATCCCTTTTTTGACAGGAATTCTTTATCATTGTATTTCAACTGTGTTGCTTGTATACAACATATAGCTAGGTTTTACATTTTAACTGTGATGTTTATTTTATTGAGATCATTCTGTTTGAACTTACTGTGTTAACTGATATTCTCGATTTCATTCCATCTTCATTTTATTCTTACTCTGTTGTATTAATTTTACTTTTTAAGCTTTTTGTTAATTTGATGAAATTCTGTTCATTTCCTCCTTCCCCCTTCTCTGCCCCAGTTCGGTAGGGTATAACATTGAACTTTTCCTAGATTTCATAATTCAACAAGTATGATTATATTATGAAATAAGATACGAACCATTCTTCTCACTACTCCCATCCTCTCATTAAGTTGAGACAAGCACAGTAATTTCATTTCCCCATCTTCCCAGATGAGATGTTTAAAAAGTTTTACTTCTAAGTTTTTCAGAGACAGTTTAATACTCTTCATTCCAATTGGTTACTTGAATTTTTCATGGGTTGTCTCTTATATGTATAAATCCTTACTGAGTATTTAGTTTCACACTGTAACATCTCTGATACCAAATTGATTCCTACACATCCCCCACCAAATGAGATGGTGTATTTCTTCCCTATATATATGTATAACGGTAACAATATTACACACAGCAGTAATAGTAGTATAGCTTCATTTGGGTACCCGGACCCGATTCCAATGTGTGTAAATATGTGGAAGGGGGTCTTCCCACACATATTTACACCAAGCAATTCTTGAACACCAGCAGGGTATTGCAGAACATAACTCGATTCTGATGCTATCTTCTCAGAGACAGCACCAGATTCCCAGGTTAAGGGCTCCATCTTACAGGGCTGCTCTCCACCCCCCACTCCAGACCCCCCTGAAAGCCCCAGGCAGTTACCTGTGCTTCTGACCTACTGGCTACAGATTGGAGGTTCCCATGACCTCCCCCTTAGGTTCAATTAATTTTCTAGAGCAGCTTGCTCAAGTTAAATTGTATCTAAATGCATAAAATGTCATGAAAAGATTTCTTCCCATTTGTAGGAATGCCCATGCTATACTGTAAAGTGGAAAAAAGCAAGGTGTGTGTAGCATGCTACTCTATTGCAATAAAAACAGGCAAGCACACCCCTGTGTATGTGCGTTTATGATTGTATAAGGCTGCTGAACGAGAACATTACGGAAGGGTGCCCCAGATGGGTGACAATGATTTCTGCACAGTGGGGTAGGGTTGGGGGGATAGTTTTCACTTTCCACATCTTTGTATTGACGACATTGTTTCACGTGTCACGGTAAGCATGTATTAATTTGATAGTTTCTCAACAGAGAAAAAAAAAACCTGAAGTAATAATAAGTTTCCTTCTCTCTCCTTGGTTCCTCTCTGGGCATATGGATTTGAAGGAAGCCCCACACTCCACCCCTCCTATTTCACCTCACATAGATGTAGACATGTGAGTCCCATTTGTAGAGGGGGTTGAGGTTACCTCCCACGAAAGTCCCAGGTGGTGGTCAAATTCAGGGAATGTATCTGGGTGTCAGTGAGGATCTTTACATTTAAATCTGGGTCACTTAAGAATCTGGCTAATCTACAGAACACAGAGAAACTAGGGATGGGACCCACAACTCTGCAGATTGCCATAGGCAAGAGCCAGCTCTGGCCTGGCCAATTCTTCCAGTTAAAGCTCATACACTGTGGTTGCGGCTCTGTAAAAATATGCGTGTGCACCTACAAGGCCTGGCAAGGAATTGAGGAAAAACGGAACCTAGCTTGTTGAGGCTTTGTATCTTAACCCCTATAATCCTTTCTAATGCTCTGGATGAGTATCACTTCCATTTTATAGAGAAGAAAAGAGTTAAATAACATGCTCAAAGCTATACAGGGGGTCAGTTGTTTGGTATATGCTAGTCTAGTTTTAGATTTTTTTTTTTTAAATCACAAACACAACCTAAATAGGACACAGTAACAATGGTTTAAACCAGTGTATTTCTCTCTCACCTGAAGTTTGGGCTGCTCCCTGCCATTAGGAGTTCAGGCTCCTTCTTTCATGTTTTCCTGGCCTCCTAGGTGTTGTCCTTGTGTACACAGACCACGTGGGCTGGTCAGCACCTCTGCTTTCCAGCAGGGAAAGGATTAAGAACACAACCCAGAAGCTGCACCTTCACTCTTGTTTACAGCTCTGGCCAGAGCCAGGTTACATGATGACACTCAGCTACCAGCAAGGCTGGGGAAGTATACACTCTTGTGCCCTTCTGAGATTCCATGACCATGGGAAAATGGGAGAACAGATCCTGGGGGACACCAGGCAGTCTCTGCTACAGTGAAGAGAGGACTTTCTGAGATCTGAGCATGGGTCTGTCTACCTACAAAGCTCACTATCTGATCACTGAGCCACAATAAAAACGATTAGGGTATTACTTGAGGTGAAATATTTTTATTTTCTAAAAGTGTTCTGTTGGGCAAGAAGCTCAAAGGACCTGAGGGTCCTTTTTCCTGCTTTAAACTCATCCCCCAAATTTTCCTGAGACCACAATGGATCATTTGTTGCCCAAGCACAGTAAAACAACAAAACAAATTGTCCATGTGTTCATATTCATAGGTACACATATATATAAATAGGACCTCTAGATATTTGAGTCTCTGCAGACAGTTACTACCCCAGCAGGGAGGATGAATGAACTACATTATAGGCAGGTACCAACATGAAAAAAATCTCACCAAAGCAAGTGAAATGTGACAGTATTTAATCATTCATTTTACATAATGCTCAAAAACATGCAGAACAAACTAGACAGTATGTTGTTTAGGGATGCATATACATGGCAAAACTGTAAAAAACAGGAAAGGTAGCAAAGCAGAACCCAGATAGCACTTCTCCCTTGGTGGACAGGGATATGCCAGGAGCGGCCCGTGGGGTAGAGGGTCTTTGTATTGGTAATATGCTTTTGTCCCAGCTGTGGTGGGAACATGGGTATTCCTTTTATTTTTTAGTACCTTTCACAGAAAAACACTTCACCTGCGGCTAGCTGCCCAGCAGGGGGTCACAGGTCAGGTATTCAGACCAGGAGGAAGCGGGCTGCACACCCCCATGGTGGTCACATACGGTCCAAATGGCCAGACATGAACCAGGGATGGGTGGGAATGCGGACTAGTAAGTTCACTCTAAATTAAGAAAATATACCTAAGCGCCCCTGGACTCACCTTCATGCCTCACTAGGGAGCCATACCGACCAAGGAGCCACCACCGGCCGCTCTCAGTGTGGCACCTGCACCTTGGCATCTCCTGCCGTCTAAACGCCCGGCCAGCCCGAGGCGCTGAGGCTGCTCGGAGCCTTTCATTCCACCATGTGGTCAGACTTTCTGGTCACTGGTCCCTAAAAGGTCTCCAGCCTCCAGATGTCACTGTGTTAATGAGCCCCAAGTCCAGCTCGAGCACCTCCTCCGAGGTCTCACTCGGGCACGCTCCCAAGGGGCACTGTGTGGTCTCCAGGCCTGCGGGCGGGTGACACTTTGGATTCCACTTTCCCGCTTTGGGTCTTCCAGGTCCTGGGCAACGGTAACATCTGTGAACTTGCTGAATCGAATTTTTTATTAGTCAATTTCCCTCCCCTAGGTGAAGACTTCTAATTGGTGACCAGTTTCTTAAAGACCAAAGAAGGAGGCACGGGGACAGCAGACCTGCATCCAGGAGAGCTTTTATTTGTATGGAACAGTTTTAAAAATACAGAATAAAATAGCTTTATCTCTACTATTATTCACAACATCTGGTCCAAATATTACATATTTTTAAAATACTTAAACGGTTAATGAAGCCATGTTAGAAAAACAATATGAAAATTCTTCTTAGAAACTCCGTAAAAGAATTACACATCTCAAAAAACAACCCCACCCCCAGATACCCTCAGTATTCAAAATAAAAACAAACAAACAAACAAAATCCTGGAAAGGTAGAGAGCCACAGTCAGTCACAAAAACTCAAGGAAAATATAGGCATCCCCACTGTTTTCAGAACAGTCAGAAATTTATTAATGTGTCAAACAAAGGTTGTTACAAACAAAACAGGGTATTAACTTGAACTGTCAGTAAGATGGCAACACTGGTAAGAGTGTCTTAAGTGCCAGGAAACACAATTCTAAGGACGCTGGATGTTAGGAGGCACAGTCAAGGAACGGGAAAGGGCAGGAATGTATGAGAGGCTCTGAAAAGGGATCCCAGCGCCCACATGCTTTAAGGATCCATGGACGGGAGCTGGACACTGGCAACCATGGGTGATCTTCTTGCACTACTCAGGTTGTGTTGCAGGAGGGGTGCAGGGAAATGTCCTACTCTGTGTCCAAATCATAAGGGGACAGAGCACCACACGCAAAGCACGTGAAACGCCAGGCTCTTCTCTAAAGCCAATGGGTGGCTCCCTGGAGCAGTGGCCCCACGGGAGTGCAAGTGTGTGCACAGCGCACCACCTCGGTGTCCAGGGTGCAGCTGGGTGCACACACCAAGTGTCCAGCAGCAGCCACGCCGGGACAATGTCTGCAGCCAAGCACACGCCCCCAGTACAGCTGCCTGCAGGATGCTTCCTTTCCCTGCACCAGACAGGCTCTGGAATGAGGCTTCCGCCACAGCTCCTTATTGGCCTTCTGTCTGGCCAGGCCACTCTGTGACATCAATATTATGGAAGGTTATAGTTGCCAACCTCAAGTCTAAGTTGCTAGTACCAATATTAGAGCAGGGACATGAATTAAAGAAACAACAACTCAGCTTGTGGCCATAAAGTATACACATGGGTAAATAAAGTATACACACGTACTAGAGATTCATCAATGGAGAAATTCTATTATCACATGACACTGTCATGAAAATTATATCATTCCCTCCCTGGAAAACTGTATTATCCTGGGTAGAAATGTTATTTTACTATATGGAAATACTGCAATATTCATGCATAAACCAAGTTGTCATCATGAAAGTCAGTATTCTACAGTATAAAGCAAATAGTGTGTGTGTGTGTGTGTGTGTGTGAATTTGTTACCATGGAAATGGGAAACCATCAGGACCCATGATCCCTCATCCCAGCTGGCCTGGTTAAGCCAATTCTCTTGCTTTGATCAACCTTAAGAAACTTAATAAAAGTTAACATTTGAAGCCCTCTTAAGAAACATTCTGTATCAATCAATCTAAGCTCAATTCCCTAGTGAGACTGAGAATGACAACTGCACAAAGACTGGAGCCATTTCCCATTATTCTGTGACCCATGTTATACAGACATTTCATCAAAACCAGTGGTGGACCCCACTGGACTATCCTTATAAATACTTCTACTTTCCACACCTGGATCGCCAATGTAAATGCAAAGATGGTGCGCAGGTGGTCACTGTGGGAACTGGAGCCTGGATGCCCTGCCCAAGGACTGTTACATCCAAAATACTTTAAAGCATTCTGTTGGCCCAACGTGGCGCGGCAGGTATGCAGTCCCAGCAATGCAGGCCAACGAGGCGAGCGGGAGGTACACAGGCTCAGACCAGGCATGGCCACCATGCCCCCAAACCTCTCCTTCAGGGCTGTGCTTCAACCCCAGGAGCAGATGAATGCATGTTTCTTTCAACCACAGACGCAGCGTATCTGCCGGCAGCAGGACTATTTTTTAAATGGATGGGGCGCTGCCCACGAAGACTGAGGAGTTGACATGAAACTCCACCCACTCAAGCAAAAGTGATTTTCCCAGGCAGGGCAGAAAGTTCAATGGGCCCTCTGGTCAGGCTGCCCTCTTTCTTCCCTACCTCCAGTCCCCTTCTCCTACCATGGATGGAAAACCTGAAGTTGGCCCCAATTGAACAAGAAGGGCAAAACCCCTCTGTCCAACAGGAGGTGTGGTACGGGGCTTCCCTCCACATTTGAGTGCTTGCGGAAGATCTCCTGGACGAGCAGATTTGAAACCTCCCAAAAAAACCTGGTCCAGGAGGGGTGTCAGAAGGCAACGGGTTTCTGGACGTTTGAAGCACACAGCCTGCGTGTTAGCCACTGGGATGGAGGATGCCTGGTCAAGTTAAGCTGAAAGGAGCTTGTTCCGGAATTACCAATGGTTCAGATGCTTTTTAGTTGGATTTTGGTCCTTCTGCTCACCTACAGAGCTAGAGTGCTGCTAATCTCTGGGATGTTTAACAGTTTTCCCCACCTGTCTGAGCAGAGAAATTGGAGATGCTGAACAGAAATACAAACAGAAGGAACTGAGATGACTCAGTGTAGGAGGGCTGTCGGCCTCAAGGCCTTACACCAAGGTAAAAGGATGAAAATCATGAACCTGTGTGGTTCTAAAGTAACTATGCACTGAATGCAATTGTAAAAAACAAAATACAAATTTAAATGTAATTTAGAATCTAAATCTTTTACTTAATTTGCAGTAAGATCTTGGCAGAACAATGCAGTGGCTCTGAACTATTCTTGCCAGAATATGCCTTTCAAGTCCCAAACTTTCCAAAAGTCAAGGAGGCTATAGTGACATCATAATGCTGCCAAAGATATCCCAGTACGGGAAAGCAGAGACAGCTGCAGGGCCAGGAAATGCACCCTGTGGACAGCAGGCTGCCGAGAACCATGTCCTGCTGCCGGACATGGGAATGTCTGCTGCTGTCCAGGGCTCGACAGAGCCAACCAATTCTTAGGAAGCACATCCTCACGTAGCAAGGTCACTACTTAGGTTTCAGGCTTTTTCCTCTGGCTGAAAATTCTCAAACCAAATTCAATAGACATAATTTTTTTCAGAAATAATTTAGTGTTATTAGTTAGAACTCAATGGCAGGGGAGGGCAGGAACCAGCTGCTTTTCTCACCACCTTCTGCAGCAACTTATACAAGAAAAGCAGCATTTGGCCAGGACCTAATCTTCCCCTCTGCAAAATTAAGGTCCAGTGGAGGACATGCAACATGGCAACACACAGGAAGTCTTCTTAAGACTTATATGCCAGAAATGACTTGCAACAGAAATGCAGTCATAAAATTACCAGGATGCCACACCATTCAGTATGGTGGCTCTGTTGGCTGCCTGCCCCAGCGTCCCTTCTTCACAAAACAAATTCACATATAACTTAACCCACAGTTTCTGGGCTCTGGTCCAGTAGTCAGTTTTTGATAAATAGATTAGGCATTATAGTATTTACACTTTCATGGTATCAAGCAATACAAACACAACCACAATAATGGTTACTGGCCTTCAAAAGCCAGGACAACAAGCTTCCCGATGGCATCCACAGCTTTACAAGAGCTGGTTCTTTTCTTAATGGGGGGTGAGGGGAAGGGGAACAAGTAATAGGGATGCAAGGTAAGGGGGTCGTAAAAACACTGATTTCAAAAATCTGTTATAGTCAGTAACATTAAATAGGAATAAAATCTTGTAATTATAGACACACATGACAATAACTGACATCCACGTGACAGCAGAGCCAAGACTCCCATAAACATCTGTTGGTGCCCTTGTGTAGCACTCTATACGTGTCACACCAACCATGAGTGATAAATGCCAGATAGTGTCTCAGTTACAGTGGAAAAGAAGCCAGCACGGAATGTGCTGGCTCTGCCTGGCCCAGGGTAGCACTGACAAAAGAGTAGTTGACTACAAGGTACTTTCCCTTCCCCTCCAATCCCCCTAATAGATTTCCATTCTGACATTTGTACAGCCCTTACCCATGCACAGATGTGGGCACAGGGTAACCGTGACACTGTCTGCAAACAAGTCAACAGCCTCCTCCTTAGGACTATCAGGGAACACAGAATCACATTTGACCAGTCAGCTGTGACAATGTGAGGATCTGGTGCCCCTTGACCACAGGGGGTCTCTGCAGGTGCAGGCCGAGGTCAAATTTTAACAAAGCAGGTCCAGGTGCTTCTAGGACAGAAAGCCCCTGGACACAGCTTGTAGAAAAGCTAGCACAGGGTAGTGGAAGGAGACTGAAGACAAGGAATCACTGTGTATTTCAAACATCCACTCCCGCAAGAGGACAGGAACTTCAAATTTGGTGCCCACGGCCAGCAATGGATGCTCTCAAGGGCAACGGATCAAGGGCTTAAATAAGGAGATGGGTGAAACACCATATTAGACACAATTACCACCCACGACAAAAAAGCTATTTGTAATCTGTCTTAGCTCTGAGGTGCAAAATGTAAATGCAGATATATAAACATATACGTTACTGCTTGTTACTCAGCAAGAACTACAGACACATGCCTCACTGCGGCCGGGCCACAGGGTGGGCTAGGGCTATACCGTGGCCTGCGAGTCCTCGTCTGAGCTCCGGCTGTTAGCATTCTTCCCGAGGCCCTTCCATGTGTAGCCCGCAAAGGTTGGGCTGATGGGTAAGTAGCTGAAGCATCTGTATTTTTTAATAATGTTCATGCCAAATGGCAAATCGTAGGATTCCATACCATCGAGGGACTTGCTCCCTTTGCCCACGCCCTTCTTCCACTTCCTGATTCCTCTTTCCTCTGGAGTACCTATGGCACGCACGCGCACACACCAAAACAAAACAGAACAAATACAGTGGAATGTTTAACAGTTCTACCAAGAATTAAGATTCTCCGACGTGCCGCCCTATATATGGACTCTGCCAGCGTGAGGCCAAGAGCCCTAGACAATGGCACCAGTGTTGATGGTACTCGGACAATCCAGGTGCCCAAGCGAGAAATCTAAGACCTAGTAACCCACCCCTGTTCCTCCTGCTCCACATTAAATGATCTCCTAACGCCCTTCCCTCCTCCCTGTCCTTCCACATGACCCATGTTCTCAGTTTTCACCACTGAGGGCAAACACAGCCCAGGCCATGTTACTGCCTTCCTGGGTCACCGTAACTGCCCCTAACTGGTTGTCCCCTCCTCCAAATCTGTTCTTTCACACTGCAACAAATAAACCTCCTAAAATGCAAATACAATCTTGCAAAATGGGTCCCAGAGTCTTTACTATACCATAAGTAATGCCTTCATCAATCGGTCATAGCAAACTGCCCCCATCCAGGCACACCAAGTTTTATTCTGCTTGGGGGTGTGTGTGTGTGTGTGGGGTGTGGGTGTGTGTGTGTGGGTGTGGGTGTGGGTGTGGGTGTGATGTATTCCCCACTTGTCTTGCTCCTGTGAAGGTGAACTTCCAAAGGCATTAATACTTGGGGCCACTCTGACAGACGAATCAGGAAGACCGACCCGTGCCCACAGGGCTCAGCCTCTCCTGGCTCTCTCCCAGTCTTCCCAGGGCAGCCACATGGGACAGCCAACAACGACGTCTCTGCGCGAGCCCGGCTGATGAGCCTCGGTCTTTGGCGCACTGTTTAGGCACCTCGTTATTCACTCACAGCTAAGCTACGCCCTGCTGCCAGTGTTTCAGTAACAAAACTGACTTTAATTTCCACCCATCTGACTCCTGGGTCTCTCTCAATTAGCTCTGACTTAGGACAGAAAGAGGGTGTTACTCATTGACCCCCATAAACCTAACACCTTCCACCTATTCATACATGTGATTTCTTCTGCCTCACGTATTCATTCCTGGTTTCCCCCAGCAACCTCTTGATTGAGGCTTTTTAGAGTTGAGTTGTCTTAAGGGGAAAATCCCAATAAAATCTTCACACACGAGAATAAGCATCACCTTTCCTTGATGGCAGGTGAATCAACCAATGTGTCCTGCAGCGTTTCACAACGGTGCACAGCAGCCTCTTCCAGGAAGCTGGGAAGGCCAGAGGATGGGCCCACACCACATCCCTGTCCACAGAATGCGTCCAGCTGAGGACTATGGATGTTGGAGAGACAGCTGCCTCCACACAGCTCTCTGTCATGGATCCTGGCAGCAGCCTGTGCCCACCATACTCACCGTCTTCTGATCCTAGTTGGCTGGGTGCCTGCCTTCCGGAGGACGTGTCAGAAGGACAGGCTCCCCAGGGAGAAGTGCCCCAACCTGTTACTGGCTGGCTCAGAGGCATGTGAGTGGGCGATGAAAGCCAGAGCATGCTTAAGACACCCCACTGCCCTTTCACCATGTGCAAGGAAGTTACCTGCTTTCTCTTAGAAGTAATTTAGCAAGGAGGAAAAAACCCCTAAGTTTATTAGCAAAAAACCTGATTCATTAAAGGAGAGTGAGAATGCCATCATAACCACTTTAGAAAAGAGTTTTAACCAGTGGTGGCTTCGAACTAATTTGTTCTTCTTGCTTCCCATATTTATTTGGCCAAAAAAGTAATCTACATACGTAATGAGCATGTTTGACCACATACCTGGGATGGTGTTATCCAAAATAAAAGCCACACAGCCTCCTACAAACATAGCAGTTGTGAGAAGAACGTTCAACACTTGATCGATGCCTGTTATCCCTAGAAACAGAACATAACAATAGGGTCAGAGCCATAGCCGGGACAGGTCTGCCATTGACTTAAAAGAAAGCACTGGAGAGGGCACTAACTGCCAGTCAACGCAGTGCACGGAAGCATAAATTCCGGTGGTGCATGAATAAACTTTTGCCAGTAATGTTATAAACTACTATGAATACTTCCAACAAAGTATCTCCATAAGGAAAATTCCTAAAAATGGCCACAGCAGATAAATCTAACAGAGTGAAGTTCACCCTATAATGAACTATGAAGCCACTGGAGATGCTGTTTGCAGATTAAACACACACACACATGCAGGTATATATATAAAAGATGGCTGTTGTTAGGCTGAGAAAGTTACAAAGTGAATAAAGACAACAAAATACTTGTGGTATCTGTAAATCAGATAAAGGGTTTCCGAATCCTGGGTTACTAATTAGTGCTTAGCTGCTCTTGTTAGGAGCAACTAGATTTATAAAGATATCCTCATATGAAAGTGATGTATGACAATGTAAAAAGCATCAGGAATCTCCTTGTTATTAGAAATTCACGCACTTTCTATATTTAAAATGTAATGATCCCCAACAGAAAATAGCAAGTGTTGATGAGAATGTACAGAAAACGAAACCCTTGTGCACTGCTGGTAGGCATGTAAAATGGTTCACCTGCTGTGGAAAACAGTTAGCAGTTCCTGAAAAATTAAATGCAGAATTACCGTATGACCAATTCTACTCCTACATATATGCTCAAAAGGACTGCAAACAAGGACTGCAGTACAGTCAATCCTCATTACTGGCAGGTGCATTTGTGAACTTGCCTACACATTACAGTTTGCTGGCAAACCCAAAATGAATACTCACGGGCTTTCAGACACAGAGCAGCAAAAAATGTGAATTGCCCAACATACATGTATCAGCTGAAGACAAAGTAATGCTCTGCCTCCCGGTTTTCAGCTCTCAGACTCTAAACAAGTGTCCTGTTAGCAGTCTATGTAGTACCATTTTTTCCCCATTTTTGTGCTTTATTGTGGGTGGTTTCAGTGTCTAAAATGGCCCCCAAGTGTTGTATTGAAATGCTGTCTAGTGTTCTGAAGTGCATGACATCTGTGATGTACCTTATGGAGAAAACACACCTGAGAGATGAGCTTCATTCAGGCATGGCTCACAGGCTAGTGGCCGTCCTTCCCCTGGAAGCAAGGCTTCCATGTCTGCTAACTGCATGTCCATGGGGACTTTAGAGAGCACAAATTACCAGGAATGAGAACCGATTTCATTTGTACACCTATGGTCACAGTACTAATCCCAGGAGCCAGAAGGTAGGAACAATGGACAAACAGTAAACAGACTGTCGTAGATGCACACAATGGAGTACTATTTAGCTGTAAAAAAGGAATGGACTACTTATACATCCTATTACATGGATGAATCTTGAAAACAATATCCTAAATGAAAGAAGCCAGGCACAAAAGGTCACATATTATATGATTCTGTTTATATGAAATGTCCAGAATAGGTAAATCCACAGAAACAGAAAGCAGACTAGTGGTTGCCAGGGGCTAGGAGAAGGGGGATGTCAGTGATTAACTGTTTAATGGATATGGGATTGTATTTGGGGGCATGAGACTGTTTTGGAAACCAGGTAGAGTGGTGGTTACACACTGTCAATGTACTAAAATGGCATTTTGCTGTTCCTTTAAAATGGTAAATTTTATGTCATGTGGATTCTACTTAAAAAAATATATACATATAAAATAAATAGGCCCCAACCTGCATATAATGTCAGCAGCAATCATTATTTCTTATGGTTCCCCTTTGTTCATTCTTCACAAATCAGAGTATTAAAGCAAAAAGGAGTTACAAAGGTTAATCTTGAATTCAAAATAGCTATAGTCCCAGTGGAGAAACATGTGCTTCAAAGTCTATGAAGCTGAATGTCAAGAAACCACTTGTGCCTCTTTCTTTTTTTGTAATCATCACATTAATTTTTATCTTATTAAACAATAAGCAAACAGTAAGAAATGGGTTGGAGATGACCTAAAATGGTTTTCTTCTGAAATAATTTAAAAAATCAAATAACTGGTGTGACTTTAAGTTACATGAGATAGCAGCTGCACCTGGAGAGGGATTTAATTTTCATGACATGCAAAATTGATTAGGTAGTGAACTCTTCTCTCCCCCTTCCCCTGAACACATTTATAAACTTCAATGGGGGAAAATTCCATCTAATACTCTGAAAACCATTTTTCATTTCATAATTTACCCAAATCATATGCACAAGTGCAAGAGGAAATAAACAGAAACCTCTCAGCATAAATAAGTCACAATGGTTTTACAGAGGCATTCTCCCAAGGACAGGATCCTGGTTAAAAAGAGACCCTGGTGCGCACCTCAGTTCTGAGTGCCGGCTGCTTGCGTGGGACACGCACAGGGCTTCCAGGCCAGCACAGGCAAAGTGAGACTCAAATGAGACACACAGACGATCCCTGACATTCCAGAACCCTCTCCAAATGGTGTGCAGGGGCTCGTGAACTGGGTGGCTGTGGTTCAGGCTCCCCGCAAGATTCAAAGCCTATTTTCCCTACCTGTAACGAGAGGGTTCTGTCTGAGGTAACTTGGAAGGACGAGCCCAAAGAAGATCGAAAATCCAAGGACAAAGAGGTTCCGAGAAGAGTTTAGATCAATGAACTGCAGGTTGGAGAGTCCAACGGCTGTGATCATTCCTGGAGAGAAAGACATCAGACTGCGAGTTCCACAGAGCTCACCCACAATGGATGGCAAATGACATACGACCATTGAAGGCAGCGTCCCTACAAGGCCCTTTTTCTGTCCCATCAGGAACAAGTTGGAAGACCGGTGGTGCCATGACAGGGGTCAGAATGTGATGACCTGGGTCCCTGATCCAAACGACCTTTGGCCTAAGCACCATTTGGGCTTATACAGGGGCATAAACATCACACTCTGCTTTCTTCAGACCAAGTGGGAAACTAAGGATGTTGGTTCTCCCATTTCTATGCAGACATTTCGATTAAATTGAGAAACCCATGCAATATCTTGGCCCTGATTCCAACAAAGGAATGGCACAAAGATCAAATTGAGCCCCATCATAAAAATGGTCCGTTTTAAACAGCCCACTCGGGGGAAGATACTGAGTTAACTCAATTAATTTCATCTTGTTTCCTAGCATAATTATTCTACATCTGGTTCTGCCTGTTAACATAAACTCAACTCAAAGAGGGATGTAGATTTTTATGTTTTGAAGGTATATCATTTCTTATTCTAAAATAGAAATTTATGGTTACTTGTAATTTTACTGAAGCAACTTGTTAGCAAATGTGAATGAAGGAAAGGAACCTAAAAGGGAAGCCAGCTGTCAAGAAGATAGGATTTTACCAAACAGAGTACAGAAGAGGGCTCCAAGCACAGGGTCCGGGAGGGAGGCGAAGAGGGCGCTGAACTTCCCGATCATGCCCAACGCCAGCATGAGGGCCGCGCCGTACTGGATCACCCGGCGACTGCCGACCTGCAGGGCACCAGAAGGCAGACAGGCATTCATCTCGAGGTCGGCACAGATTTCCATCCACGTCCTCTTAGGACAAATGTGACAAAATCTTTGGACAAAACCTAGGTTACTCTTAAAACTTTTCATTAAGAGGGATCAGTGTCATTTCATAATGAGGACTGAGCTCGGTACACAATTACTATAAAGACTCCCAGAGTAAAACGATGCCCACCCACCCTTCCTCGCCCCACCCAATCCCCACTCCTCACCTCCACTGTGGGTGGCCCCAGGGCTCAGCCTTTGCTTCCCTGTGCCAAGTGATGTCACCTCAGCATGGACCTGCTCCCAAGCTCAGGTGCAGGGTTTTAATGCCCTTACAATTAGAAGCCAGGGTGAACTTCCGGTGTCTCAAATGCGAAATGTAAAAGCTGCACTTCATCTCTGCTTCTCTTCGAGGTTCCTGGCATCTCCCTTCACCAAGGTAACCAACCCAAAGCATTTCATCTCATTTCCATCTTCCCCACAGCCTGAAGCAGACAAAACCCCCAAATATTTCTGGAACCTCCTCTCTTCTTGGTATCTTGCTCATGAGAGGTGCACAGCCTAGAGGCCGAAGAGTGCCCCATTCTCCAGCCCTGCTGCCCAGCTTGCAGCCCCACTCCACCACTAGCCATGGGACCCAGCAGCTACTCAGCCTCTCTGGGTACAGGACCCTCGTTTCTATAATGATAAACCACATGGTTTTGCTTTGAGGTTAAACGTGACAATGTGTAAAACAGTTTGAGCAGCGCCTGGCAAGAATTAGGCTATTTGATAGCCTCCCAACTGGGCTTGCTGCCTCTGGCCTTTCCTCCATTCACCTGTCCTCTCCACTGTGGTAGAGTGACCTTTCTAACACGGTGATTTGGTGGCAGAGTGTGGGGGCATGGGGGGGACAGGGGGGGCGTCAGTTCTCCACTTAAGTCCTCTGGTGCTCATGAAATAAAACCCACTTCTAAGGCTCTTCCCAACAGAGCCAAGCCTGCCAGCACTCTCCCTAACCTAGTCATGCTGGGGACTTATCACCTGCCCCTCAGCATACCAGGCATGCCTACGCTTGAAGGGCTCGGTAGGCATGTGGGGCTGGTGGCTCTGCCCAGGGCAGTGCAGGTACCTGGAACACCCTTCCCACATCACCCTTATGGCTGGTTCCCAGACACACCCCTCAAGATACTACCCATATGCTACCTCCTCTTAAAAGCCTTCCTGCTCCCCCTACTATGGGCTTCTGCAGCATGATGTGTTAGCATCTCCCACATGGTCTCATCTTTATCTGTTAAACCTGATCTGTGCCTTCTAGTAGCTTCTGTCTAGCCTACTGTCACCTAGGTATCAGGAGGTGGAGCTGGCAATGGGTTCAAGAATCTTGCACGGTTGGCCCTTACTTTGTGCTGCCTTTCCCAGGGAAATACCCTGAGAACATAAACAGAGTAAAAGAAGTTCCAGAAATATCTGGCATGGTGTCTACAGGGCTTTAAGCATAATTTACAGTGAAAAGATGGCTATTTAAATTCAAGTTAATTAAAATGAAATGAAATCTAATATTGCATCCTCGGTTGCACTAGCCACACTTGAAGGGCTCGGTAGGCATGTGGGGCTGGCGGCTCTGCCCAGGGCAGTGCGGGCACAGAACATCCTCACACTGTACAATGTCCCGACAGACAGGGCTGGTCAAGCACTTCCAGCAGCATTTCAAAGGATTCAAGGGTTGGCTGGTTAAGAATCGGAGCCGAAGCTTACTGAACAAATGAAGAACAGCTGTCAAGCTCGAATCACTCACAGCTGACCGGGACCCCTCTCCCCACTGTCCCAATCTACAACTTCCCCGACACATCGTCAATGCAGGGAAGCAGGGAAGGAGGTCAGGCAAACTGGAGAATTGAGCGAATATGACTCAGGCTTGACTGTATTACATGATAAGGAGACTTTTCATTTGCAAATAGGTCATTCTCCAGCAAACATTTTTAAGGGCCTACCTTGTGACCAACACTTGACTGGGTGGGGGGTGGATACAAAGACAAGTAACTCCACAAACTTATGATCAAATAATCATACTGCTGCAGTTGTTACACCATGTGGGCACCCAGCAGGGAAAAGAAACTGAAGAGTTGGGGAGGGTTCCTCAGAGTTGGTCTTGAGGGATGAGGAAGAGTTAACTGGAGGAAAAGCATCCAGACACAGGGACCCACCTGCACAAAGCCCATCTCCCAGCGGGGCCAGCCCCGTTAGGTGTGCAGGGCACAAGGCTAGGCTGGCCCCAGGGATGCTTTAAACAATAAATCTTAGAAGAAAACCATGCATGGCAAGCTGATCTGCCTGAGATCACACAAAAACACAAGCAGCAACTAAGCCATTCTTCTATTCAATGACTCCTAACCAAGTACCTACTGTGTATTTCTGTTCTAAACACTTGAGACAGCCCTGCCCCAATGGGTGCTTACATGGAGCCTTGGAGTCTCCTCTCCCACTGCCCACTCCCTGGGATCTCCTCCCAACCTCCTTCCTGAAATAGAAGGAGGCTCCGCCTCTGAGGCCACTGAAAAATCAGCCCCACGTTTCTGACTTTCCAACATCTTTAACACTGTGGAGTGCAGCAGAGAAGTGACCCACCTCTGGATGCCACCAAAAAGATCATATAGTCAGAAGAGATGGTGTTTCGTCTGTTCCTAGAAATGACTTAGGGTTAAATGTCATACAGTGGCAACAGCTACAGCCTACTGAATGCCTACCACATGCAGGGACTCTGGTAAGGGCTTTACATCAGCTTATTGATCCTGACTCCTCACAATCTGTCTTTATAGACACGGGTATGGAGAAAAAGAGGTGACGTGACTTGCCCACTGTCACACTGAGACAAGGTGATGGAGCCAGGGCTGGAGCCCAGAGTAGCCACCTCCCTGCACTGTCATGCTGCCCCCCTCTGTGGGTCAGACACTGGAACACACACAGCACAGAGATCCTGCTTGGGCACTCCAACCCTTCAGAGCTTCGGAACACACAATGGGGTAGACTGCCTCAGCTCCTAATCAAATAGGTTAGCATCTCCACGCACAGCAAATGCCATGACTGGAGAAAAGCCAGCAAATATTGGAGGTGCTGGGAAATGAGGGCAGTATTTGCAAGAGCTATAGATCACCCTCTCTCTGCCCTGGGAGTCTGGTACAATGGCCCAGACCAGTGCTGTCCGACAGAACTTTCTGCAACGATGGAAACGTTCTGTTATCTGCTGTCCTTGACAGCCACTAGCCACATAGGACCACCCTGAAATGTGGCTGGTGTGACTGAGAAAAGGAATTTTTTGTTTTAATGAATTTAAACTTAAGTAGCATATGTGCCTACTGACAGCACAGATCTAAAATTGCTGGATTTTCTGAGTTCTGCTCAGAAAGGTGACTTGCCCCAAGTCTTTCAGCTGGACATGGGGCAGAATGCAGCCCAGACACCAGGCCTCCCTTCTCCTGGTCAGGGATCTCCCATCAGCTGCATGGCTCAGGCCACAAAGAAATTTCTGCTGCAAGTCCCAACCCGTCTCCTCCCAAGCTGGCTGTGTAGATGACTCAATTCTACCCCCTTGTGAGTCAGGGCAGAGACGACCAACCCCTGGGCTGACATTGCCCTGGAGTGGATGCCGCCTCTGCCTGGGGAAAGCGATCCAAAGGGGTTCAGAGAGAAGATCAATTAGCTCATCACAGAGTGCTGGCAAGTTGCCTTTTCAGAATAAGCTGGCACCATCTGAACTGTAATAAAGATAATTATTCCCTAAACCACCTGAGTCATGTTTTAGAAGGGAACCTCAATGAGTAATACCACTGACTCCCCACAGTGACCCTCATTAAGTTACAGGGTGACACATTTTAAAGGGATGCAGAAAGGGAGCTAGTTTGTTTGACTATTTTGCTCTAAAAGCCCATCTGTCCTCTGTCGCCCCTCCCCCGCCCCCAACAATTTTACTATGTATTTCAAATTGGTCACATGCCTCTGAGTTCACAACAGCAAACTGGCTTAACAGATGAGTGGCTTATGCTCCACTTGATGCCCTTAGCTCTGAGTGCTCATATCTGCCACCACATGGGCCGCAGCAGGACCCAAGGGTGGCGCAGAGGACATGCCCATCAGCAACCCTCACTCACCCCGCGCCAGGGGCACCAGTCGGCAGGTGGGGCTCTGTGTGCACCTGAGGCTGAGCTCTGCAATAGCCCTGCCGATTACGGGGAACTAACAAGTCAGGCATGCACTGTGCAGGCCCTGTGCCCTCTCACCTGGATTTGCAGTCAAGATTAACCAAACTTAGTATTTGGTTTCTTTTTATCTGGTTAGAGAATCTCAAAGAAAGCTCCGGGGAGGATTTCTAATTTCACAGAGGTCAAACAGTTCTAGAAGGCTCCAGTCCAATCCCCAAGTTCTCAGGATAAGTCTCAGGTGAGGGGGCCCTGTGACTCTGGCAGGCCACCCTGGGTAGAGACCCAAGTCTAACTCTCCAGCTTCACAGCACACAATGGCCAGGGGTGGAGGTGCATTCCCAGCACCCTTCAAACGGCCTGCATTGGCCCAAGGCAACTGGGCCAAACTTAGTAACAAATCTGAAAGGCCTAGAAGTTGGCTTCTTACAGAAACTGGACTGTGGGGTGGGGGTGGGCAGCCTCAGGCACCTGTGTTTAGAAGGTGTGGGGAGGAGAGGCTAGTGGGCTCTCCACACTCAGGCTCTGTGACTCACTGGCCTAACTCATGAACTCCACAACAGGTTTCATCAGAAAGAAAAGGATTCTGCTGCTACACTTTGAAAACCATGTTAATTTTTCACTGTGAGATGGGTGTTTTCCTGTCATCAGCTCTCATGTAGAACTAGCACCATTTCCTAACTGCCCCCATTTCCACCTCCTCCCTCACCTACATGTCTACTCTCATCCCAGCCTCATCAAAGCGATCCTCAAAAAACCCCACCACATCACACCCTGGGTACCCCCTTCTTCCTGGTCTCTGACAGCGTACCAGGCCTGCTGGCTGGAACTGTTACCCTGAGGCCTTCATCTGCTCTCTCCATCACCCCAGCTCTGCTCCTGCTCCACTGGCCTCCTTGCTGATCTGCAGCATGCCAGCCTGCTCCCTGCTCTGGACAGAGGGCTTTGCACTGGCTGGCCCCTTGCCTGGACGCCCATCACCCAGTACCTGCACAGCTCCCTCCGTGCCCACTTCAGGTCCTTGCTTAAGGTCCCCTTCTCGGCGACCTTTGGCCCGATCCTAGTGAACACTGTCCTCGTTGTTCCCGATACCCCCACCCTGCCCCATGTTTTTATCACACTTACTAATCTCACTGTTTATTGTTTGTCTTCCCCTGCCTAGTATGTAAACTCCACGACAATGGGGATATTTTTCTTCTTTATTCACTGACATGGGCCAACCGCCTAGAACAGCAGCCTGGCACAGGGTTGGAGCTCAGTAAGTATTCGCAGAATGCAGAGTGCCTGCCTGCCCAGGGAGCCAAGGGTGGAGACCTCCAGCAGGATTCCAAAACCCATCAAGGACAAAAGGAGACAGGTGAGACGGCGGTCTCAGAATCAGAGGCCCTTTATGGAACTCACGGTGGTCAGACCAATCAACAAAATGGATCCACACTTAAAGACCCAACCATTTAGTTAGAAAAATATCTTTACCTTAGTAATTCCCAAAACTCCAATGTTGGGACTGGAGGAAGTAGAGCCATTCCCAGTACCAAATATGCCATCGAGAACACAGGAAAGACCCTCCACGAAAATCCCCCTAAAATGTAAAAGAATGGGGAGAAAAAGAGACATTCAGTCAATAGGAGCCACACACTGAAACATGCTCTATATGGCAGCAACCTGAAGACAGGCCTCTGCACTCCCTGGAACAGGCCAGAAATGCAGTTTCAGGCCCCACTCCAGACCTGCTCTGGCAGAGAACTTGCGTTTTATTTTAACAGGATCCCCAGACTCATTTAACTGTGAGAAGCACCAGGTGAGCCAAACATTAGACACAGGGGTTTTAAAATCATATCAGATTAAAGTATTTTAGCCAGAAAACAGAGCCATTTATTAGGATCTAAGACAAATATGAGATGCCTGTTGATTTGATTACTTTACTACTAACATCTAGTTTCATCAGGAAGGAAATGCTCTGTGATTCTGTGAACACTGGGCCTTCTTATAGAGTCCACATATAAGGAATTGAAGCATATGCAATAATAGCTCCATTGGAGAAAAGAGTCCTTACACAAGGAATTTATATGGAAATTTATAAAGAAGAGTCCATATATAAGGAATTTAAGTATATGTAATAGCTCCATTAGAGAAAAGATGTAAAAAGCAAGCCTGTGAACACTAACAGAACCAGTGCAAGAGATGCTGAGACACCAGCTCATTGGATCCCGCCACACACAATCCCTTCCAGAGGGGCAGCAGCTGGCTGGGGAAGGGGGCGGTGACTGGGGAAGGGGGTGGTGACTGGGGCTATTTATTTTCTCTGCATCCTCCGTACAGTCCAATTTGCTCACACCATCAGGAATCTAAAGACCAAGTGTGTTGAGAATATACATCCCGTGGCTCTTAAACCTCAAGATTCTGTAGCCCTTACTTACTCTTGCCTTTCTTGTCTCTATGTATGTAAACTGTAATTGTGAACAGGTGACACAGCATCTATCCTTACGAATAACTGGGGAACCAGAAATCAAAGGGGACATTCACCTATGGCCCCAAACTAAGCAAAGAGCAATGGCAGTGCCTGGCATTTGTTTTGGTGAGTTTAAGGTCTAGAGTGGTCTCAGAGAAAGTGTCTTATATAAGTGACTGTCACTGTGAGGAAGGAAGCGTGGGAATTCTACCCCATGTCACACATGAGGAAAATGAGAACAAAGTGACTTATCCAAAGGGAAACAGCCAACAGAGAGCCCAGCTGCTGGGCCGCCTTCCTGCTGACGCCCCTGGTTTCCCTGAGATCACCCCACGAGCAAAGTAAGGAGGCTCTGGCTCCAGTGAAGAATCTGTTTTCTCAGTAACGTACCTGTTTATGGCGTGGATGGGCGGTGGAGGGGCACAGGACAGCCTTGCGCAGGCGTAGTAGTCCCCGATGGACTCAATAATGCTGGCGACGACCGCGCTGAGCATGCCGATGACGCCGGCTGCAGAGACGGTGGGCAGTCCCCACTGGACTACGGGAAGAGAAGCGTGGAGTCCTAGTGAGTTTCTTAGATGGGCACGCAAAAGTCACCAGGACATGGAGTCATTCAGCACATCAGAGGACTCTGGAAGATCCACTCATATTTTGAAGTTCATGGAAACTCTATTTTTAAACCTAAGTCATCAATGCACTGGATGCCAGGGAACAGCTCCTGAGGTGGATGAAGATGGCCATAACCAGGCTGGCCGGCTCTCTGAGTCTCTATTTAACAGAAGAAATCATTTGGCTTGAAGAGGTGCCTGCTTCTCTTCCTACTTCAAAGCCACACTCAGTACAATCTGGCACAGCCTGTGTTGGGATAGGAATTTTTATGAAGAGGATTTTTAATCCTTGTGCGAAGCATGGCACAAAATAATGGTGATCTTGCCCAGGGAATGACATCAAAGGAAAAAGCAGTGACAAGTCACCAGCTAAAGTTAAATCCTAACAGTACAACATGAGGCACAGACAGCTCCTCTTTAGTGTAATATCAGCACATTTTCTTTTTTAAAGGAAACCATGTTATGAAAAATTAAATAGTTCCCCAGAAGAAAGCAAAGATAAAGTCCTGGGTTGTTTCATTTTGAGTGATCTGGGTTTAGTTAATTCTTCATTCAATTTTCTTTTCTTTAAAAAGTTTGTCTATATGGACATTGAAAGCCATAAGATCTTACTTTATAAAAACAGCATATGGAATTTTCACTGTTTGAATGAATTGACTTCTTTGGTAAGACCGTCTCCTTGAACCATTAGTTATAATACAACCACAAGTGTGAAGAACAGTGAGAAAGGAAGATGGATGAAATGGTCTCTTGTGCAGGACACAACCATGTAGTTGGAAGACCTGGACACTGAAAGATCTAGGAACAGTGTAACAGACAGACTTCAAATGAAGGCACCCCAAACTGAGTCACAACAAACCACGCAGGAAGTCAAGAAGAGGCGCATCCCTGTCTAGAGAGGGTCTGGAGATGGCCGCCAAGTGGAGACGGCGTCCCGGGGGTGGGCAGTGGCCTTAGCACCAGCAAATGAGCAGAACCGGGAGCACAGGAATGGGCCGGTGCCCAGTAGAGAGAGTGTGTGGCACAGGGCAGGCAGGTGTGGGAAGGGCTCAGATGAGCCACCTGGAGGAGCTTGGCTCTTGTCTGGTAGGTACTGGGGAATAACCACAGGTTTGGGAAGAGAAAGAAGACACGTGAAGTACAATGTGCAGAATATGCCTGGAGTGTGTGTGAGGCAGAACTGCTCCTCTGGAGCTGCTCTACCCTCTGAGAGCAGATGGGGTGCCGAACCACCCGTGGTCAGGGGTTCAAGGTACAGAGCCACAGGCAACATGCTTGGTTAACATCTCATCTTTGGGTTGGTTTGAAAGTTTTCTCATGCAGACAATTACCAAGCCACATTTTGTGTTTTCTAAATGATCTTCTACATATTGTTACTGATTGCAGCATTGTGGTTTCACTTTAGTGTCTTGATTGGGAGGAGGGATTCTTACTTTATTTTGCCATTTACTATTTTTCAGAAATTGCCTTTTATTTTCCTAGTCCCTTTATTCTTACTATTTTGCTTTTTCTCCCTTTTGCCTGAAGCCCTTCATTTTGATTTTTAAACTCTTTATCTACTTCAACATTTAAAATTTTCTATATGTAATCTTCTAAATTTGTTATCCCTTTTCCTTCAGATTATATATATATATATATTTTTTTTTTAAAAACCTTGTTGGCTTCCAGCCTTCTACCTTAATTGTTTTTTTTCTCTCCTTTTAACTAGAGCCTCTAATTTATGTTACTTTGCAGCAGGGTTTCTCAACCTTGGGCACTGCTGACATTTTGGGCCTGAAATATTATTTTTAACAATCAGCCCAGGGATCTTAGCACACTGCTAAGATATTTGAGTCTTATCTTAGATATTTGATAAGATATTTTAAAACTGCTCTAGATACTTGAAAACCTGTCTCGGAGTAAGCAAGCCACGTCATCAGAGCACATGAGACTGCATCCCCTGGGCCCCCTGCGGATGGCTTTTTCTAGGGCAGCTCTGGCAACAGAGTTGCTCTCGGCAGGTCAGGGCTGTTGTGAAGAGAAACCATCACAGAGCCAAGCGCCCTGTCCACTCAGTTATGCCTCCCCAGGCACGGCCGCCTGGGCCCTGGTGGAGATCTCTGGTCTCTCAGCTCTTGCATGGCTACTTCTCGTGGACAGCCCATCCTGTTCCCATTTGTGCTCATCTTGGGAGCCACCTGCACAAGCAGAGAGGAAACCCAGCACCTGCTGTGGGGGCTTCCTCCTTCCTGCCCTCCCACGCCTCCTCCTGTCTCGCCAATGTACTTTTAATATCATTTTATCTCATATTATATGTGTATTTATGAACCATGCACATTTTTTGAAAAAGGACAGGTATACATAAATACATGTTAGACTATACGATATGATGAGAATATTCCTTTAGAAAGATTAAACTTTTTAAAGTGTTTGTAAATATATCAGAACAGAAGGAACAGCTGTGGACATCACCAATCACCCCCGTTTCACATGCTAAGAACAGCTGTCTCTGACCCAATCTTAATACTGTAGGCTTTTCCTGCCTCTTCTCCTCTCATTCTGAGATGTGAAGACATGGCTGCTTCACAGGAATGTATCTGCACAACCAAACTATGGGCAGGATTCAATTCTAACAAAAACCCTAAATGCCAGAAACAGAGTATTCACAAAAGCTAACAACCACTGGGTTCACACATGTCACTGTTGGGGACATGGGTCCAGAAAGTGTTACATGTGAATCCAAGTGATACCTCAGCTAGGGAGGGCATCCCCCTACCCACACACCTTGCCGGAAGTTACCCAACACTTCAATAACTTGAGATTCATCTTCCACCCATTTGGGAGTCTCACTTTACTTCTGATGGCTGTGACCAAGTTAAAAAAAGATTATAGCTACCCATTAAAAGATTATACAAATTCCATCATGCTTGAACAGTCTGCTTGCTAATCTTCAGGTCCCTCCCACTCAAGTCTGTTCATTTTTGGTGGCTTGGGTACCATGCAGCTCTAGACTTGCCTTCCTAACCTGGAAGAGACCCCTTATCTAGGATTCCATCCACTAGAACCAAAAAGAACCAACTAGTTAATCTCAAAAGGGAGCTGGTTAGTCTTCATGTGTTAATTATGGCCCTCCAGGGACAAGGCCTCCCCCTTTTGCTGTCGAATCCTTTAATG
Source organism: Smutsia gigantea (assembly GCA_032199065.1). NCBI lineage: Eukaryota > Metazoa > Chordata > Mammalia > Pholidota > Manidae > Smutsia > Smutsia gigantea. The sequence goes on along the minus strand of JAVSCE010007701.1, from coordinate 84,244 downwards.
ACCAGAATGGCAAGACCTTCAGGGGACGTCCTAGGACAGAGAAGGCTTTTGGTGCTACAGCGCCATCTGCCAACTTACAGCTCCCCAGAGTTGGGCCCTGATGGGCTCCTGACCCTTACCAGAATACTTACATGGGTATGGCACTTTAAACCATGGGGCTACCAGAAGCACCCCCTGCCTGGCATCGGTTCGAGCGTAGAAGCCATACTTCGTGCTGTCAGGAGGGAAGACATCTGTCACTGTGAAGATGAAGCACAGCAGCCAGGACACCAGGATGGCCAGGATGATCTGACATGGTCAAAGGAAAAGGCTCTGTCAGGCCAACAGAGGTGGTGGTGGTTGGCAAAACACATGCCTTCCTACACCCTGAATATCATTCCCAGAACCCACGATCATCAGTACTTGCAGAAAAAACATGCAACAGATCTGCTGAAAGCCTATTCCTTGAATGGAATCACATTCCAATACTTGTTCTTTGCAGGTAAAGTTAATTGAACCCTAACTCTGCTAGTACAATAAGAATAATGGACAGTGTGCCTGCAGAGGCCACAAGGAGTCAGAGCTCCCTGAGCCCCGAGGATAATCAATGTCCTCCTTTCCACTGCTAAAAGGATTTCAGGATCAGAAATTTCCCCCATTTTAAGCCTTAAAGTACACAATTTGGGGGTCATTAGTACCCCAATGTCAGAACACAGACATTCCCTGAGGACCTGCTTAAAACCCTCCCTTCACTAAACATGTCACATATGAACCAAAGGCAGTATTGTCATAAAAAAAAAATGAGTACTCACAGGGAACATTTTGAAAAGCTGTAATTTGTATGCAGTCCATCCTTTCTTGGATTTGTAAATTGGGAGAGGAAATTTAACATTTCTGGCATATTGAGAAAACAATAATACTAGGAAAATTGTCCTGAGGACAAAAAGAAAATAAACTAGGTTAAAGGCTATTTGAAGGCTGTACATCTGTGTTTTAAAATAATGCGTGAAGCTTCAATGGCAAAACTGACCGGATGTGTTCAATTCATTGCTCTAGAAAGCTGCCAGTGCTCCTAACTACTGGGAAATCACACACTTTGGAAATGCCGTTTGTGGAAAGAGGTCAGAACTCTTTTTCTTAGCAATCTTGATACTGAAATGAAACTGCCCATATAAATGCTTTGGCTAAATTTTCCTTAATAGAGTAAGAAAACTTGAAGAATGTACACATGGGCAAAAAGCTCACTCTACATAAGGGAAAAAGACAAGGTGCCAGATCACAGTATAATCACAACTACGAATTAACTAAAACACCAGTCAACTTCACATAAGCATTCATGTATACATGCACACAGGTGAGGACACATCTAAAATGCTCACAGGGACTGGCCTAGGCAGGGCAGTATGATTTGTAACTTTTTCCCTATGTCTCTGTATTTTTTGATTTACTTATAAAGACCTTTTAAAAAGCAAAAAGGAAGGGTTCAATATTTAAGAAAGCTATACGCAATAGAATTCCTTATTATAATACTCCTGAAAGGCTTCTGTGCACCAGACGTCATGTGAAGGTCATCTCTGCCTTCTGCAGTGGCTTCTGTGATCACCCACTTTACAGAGAGAAGAGGTCATGCAGCCAGAGGTTGCCGTGTGGGTGGGCCAGGGGTCTCTCTATAGCCTGGGCTCCGAACGACTTTGCCACACTGGTTTTAAGGTCAGAGATGTCTGGGCTGGCTCCGAAGTCCCTCTACCCCTAACCCAGCTGCACTGAGGAGGCAGCAATGTCAGGTGACTTCCCTGCAGGGGGAAGACATGTCCTAATCCATCTGGTGCCCCAAGTGTGGCACCTGTGGATTGCTTCCCATCACCAACACAATCAAGGTGCACAATGATGTGTTTCATCACCCACAGGGACTCGCTGTTTCACTCACAACCCGCGGTAGAGCTGGCAGCAGAGTGCATTCTCACTCAGAGCTAGCTTACTTGTTCCTGGGCCCAGCTCCAATTGCTGAGGTGAATTACCAGCTCCCCTGATGGTGCACCGTGACGGTCACATCCCCAGTGAGGGGCGGGCTGCAGCTGGCTGGAGAACAGGCCTGCGCTGCCCCACCAGCTCCCCACCTACCTCCATGCTTCACTTACCTGGCAACAGGGGTCTCTGTGCTACCACAAAGTCACTGGACCAGTACCAGAAAATATACACAGGGCCCAGGTCATTCCAATTCCCCAGGGATCGTGAAGGTTAACCAAAAACACCCAGTAACAGCAGTGAGGGATACTGAACTTGTTTATTTTAAACTTAGACCAAAATAACATTTTCATGCTTTAAAAAATGCCACTGATTTAAATTTCAAAGTGAACACTATGAATCCAAAAGGTCCCAAGTCTGTTATTACTGTTACCATTATTTCAGGTGACACCCCACCTGTTACACCTGCACCTAAAAAGCGTTCACTTTTTAAAACATGTTTAAAGGGGATGGGGACCCACAGGATTTGAGAAAGGACACCCCAATCTCAGACTCTAATCTGACAGCACACAGTGAGCGAATGGGGCAGATTTCCTTCTCACTCTAAAATCTGTCCACTTCTAACTTATGCTTGTACTCAAATACACCTTTGGGGGCAGGTAGGGCAAGCAGCCCCAAAGCAGACAGGCAGGAGCAGGGCTCTGAGGTGAGGATGGGCCTGAACTCACACACTGTGGCCAAGCAGAGAAGGGACAAGGATCTGAGCTCCGAATCCTCAGGCCAGGTCCCGTCCACCACAGCTGGCCCTTTCCACCCCACCTTCACAGATTGCTGGCTATTCCTTCCTTTTACTTTATAAATACTATGCAAACAATGCCTGCTAAAATGTAGGATCATTGTTAACAGGCAGATGTTGGGGCAAAAAACAAATTACGAAATAACACAATGGTGAAGCTCTATATGCTCATATGTTTGTATTTATGCATAATATAAAAATAAGGCAGGATGAGTACTAAATTTTTGCTAGTTAATCATGAGATTTTTGAGAGTTGGCAATGGGTAGGAGAGACTATTACTTTACTTTAGATTTCCCTGTTTAAAAAAGATACACAAAATCCTGAAGATCATTCATCATCCCACTGCTGGGTGACAACGATGTAACATTCTGGTCTAATAATTCCAAACAGCTTCTCGTCCCTGGATATTTATGCGACGTGACTGGGTCCCGAGCACTGGGGTCAGAGAGGGAGATGGGGCTGCCTGACATCATCCTTGCCCTCAGAACACAAAAGGGACATCACCTGACCCGAACTGGAATCATACTTTACGCAGCTTCTAGGCCCTATTAATCCATGACCTCAACAGACGCACATCTGTAACAACCCCAGTAGTGGCCGCTCAGCATTCACTGTATGGACCCCCCATATCATTTAAAATTCCCATTAGGTACGACACTGCGTGCAACATGAAAAACCGTGATGGTCACCCCTCCAGGGCACCTGCCTGCTTATCTCCTTCTGGTAAGTTCCTACAATGGGAAAGGATCTGTTGAACAGTAAAAACCTTATTAAAAAGCTTCTGATACAGAACTGCCAAGTACATACAGAAACGTTGGGTGAAGTTACAATCCCACTCAGAAACCAAAAATGCCCATTTGCTACTCACTACAATACAGTCTTAAACTTCTAAATTCCTACCCATTTCATAGCTCTTTACACACAAGGTATGTTTTTCATAATTGTCTGCCAACAAGCAAATGTTTTAAACATGCATGAGTATCAACTGGGGAGTGGCTTAATAGACTACTTCAAACAAACATTATACAGCTTTACGAAGAATGAACTAGATATAAAAACACTGTCTTGGAAAAGTAAGCCTGATCAGTTATTGGGGTGAAAAACAAATTCTAAAATAATATAATGGTACAGCTGTACATGCTCATATGTTTGTACTTATGTTAAACAATATAAAAATATGGAAGGATAAATACTAGCTTTACTAGTTAATCATTAGATTTATTTTGAGAGATGGTGGTGGGTGGGAGGGACTATTTACTTTAGATTTCCCTGTTCCATTACCGTTAAACTTGAAATGACTATAATCTCAGTGTATTTGGGGGTATAGATAAAATGAGATTTCCCTTGAGTGTTTGGTGATGGGGTGGGGTGCAGTGGGGAGTCATTACACTATTCTCTTTACTTTTGAATAGGCTTGAAATTATCCATAAGAGAAGTAAACAAAAAATAAGTTTTGTCAAGAAAAACATACTTCCCAAACAGGACCTATATATACATGGTGTTAGAAATGTCACCAAAGTTACTCTCCCTTGAGACTCTGTCTCTAATGCCACCTCCACTAGCTGACTTAGAATCCTCTCTCTGTACAGTCTGATCTCCCACAGCTAACAGAATCCAGGTGAATATGCATTTTGACAACTGGGGAGGGCAACCCTTTTTACACACTACTTGGATATTTGTATTTCCTTTTTGTTTTCTTAAATGGCTGCTCATTTCATCCTTTAACCATTACTCCTCTGGAACATTCTCTCCTTTAAATTAATTAGTGAAACTCCGAATTGGGAACATTTGCTTTTCTTGTGGAATTTGTTGTAAATATTTTCTGAGATTCATTTACAACTTAGTTTCATGGGTTTTGATATGAGTTTTAAATGCACCAGTAGTAAAACCTATCAGTCTTTCTCTTCTCAATATCTGCTTTATGGAAGACATTCCCTGTCTTATGATTAAATATTTATGTAAGCTTTCTCTAGCACTTTTATGATTTTATTTTCTATATGTAAGTCTTTAAAACAACTGAAATGTAATTTGATATAAACTAGGAATCAAAATTTTTTCCAAATAATTATCTCATTTGTCCTACATACTTCTTCCATTCCCCACTGATTTCAAATATGACTGCCATCATACACTAAAAATTAATTTTTTTCTTGGCTCTGTTTCTATCCCTCCTATTCTGTTCTACCAACATGTATCTGGTCCCAGGACCACAGTATGGTTATGAAGCTGTGAAATGTATTTTAGTTCTTGTAAAGGCAAGTCACCATTCCCTTCTCCATGACCTTTCCAATACTGAGCCACATTATTTCATTTTCTTATCTTATGCAACGGTTAGCACATCCAGAACTTTAAATGATACTGGTGATAATAAACATGCTTATCTTAGCCTCTGATTTCAACAGGCAGGATTGATTTAAGCCTTTCACCATTAAAGTCTGAAGCATTTACAAATCTTATTCATGAAAAATACTTCTATTCTCACCATTGCTAACAGTAGGCAACAGGAATATAAGTTGAATTTGACTGAATTTGATTTTTCAAATTTGCCACCATGGTTTTCATTAATTAAATCTACCAGGAGCCCATAATGGATTTTTAATAATTTTTAAATATTTGATCATCCTTGAGTCCCTGAAATGACACATAATGTGTTGTTCTTTTATTATCTGTAGTAGCATTTTCCCAAACCATGTTCCAAGGAACATTATTTAACATATGATATGTCACTAGATGTGGCACTAAAAACGTAGATTGTGTTCAGAGCTGGATCCTAAGGCCTTGGCATTAAAAAAAAAAAATCACGAGGAGCCTTGAGTAGAGAAAGATGCTGAACTTCAGCATGTTGCTGCCGGAACATACCTGCACTCAGCTCCAGGTTTTATGCCCTACGAAGGAAGGCGCTGGTACACGTTCTCCTTTTTGGATTAGCTCTGCCAAGATTTGCTATTAAGATAAAACTGATAGGGAAGTTTCCCTTCTTTCTCAAAGCTGCTGAAGACTTTAAATAGTGTGGGAATTCTCTCCTCCTTGAAGATTTAATAGGCTTAATGTCTAACCAGTGGAGTTCAGAACTTCTTTTACGGAAAAAGCCCTTGAACATTCTTCACCTTTCCTGTGGTCCTGGGTGTCCTCAAGCCTCCCGCTTCTCCCGTCACTTATTCCCAACGTGCTTACTGAACACCTGCTCTGTGACAGATGGTGAGCCAGGTGCTGGGGGCGACCAGCACAGAGCTGAAGCCCTGCCCTCACAAAGCTGACATCCCATAGTACAAAAGGGCTCCTGGAAACTAAAAAACACAAGAGCAGAAGTGTAAAGTTCGAGAGAAGGATTCACAGATAAAGCTGAGGAAAATTCCCATTAATATAGAAAAAAGATGAAGAGATGAGAAACAGGAGAGCAAGCAGAGGCAGGGTTCGGGAGGTCCAGCATCTAAAAGTTACAGCAAGAGATGAGCAGGGATTGAGGGGAGGAAGTCATGCATGGAATAATTCAAGATCGCTCCCCATCCACTGAACACCTGAGACTCCAGAGAGAAAAGGCCCTGACGGCCCACCCCAAGATGTCAACAGACCGCCAAGGGGCAGGGGGTGAGGTTTCAGACTCAGCAGCAAGAAGACCTACAAGCTCCCAGAATTCTAGCATTTGTTTAACTGGAGTTTCAAAAGGAGGAGACAAAAGAGAAGGCCTTGGAGAGATCATGGGCCAGCATTTTACAGGACTGAAAACAGGCAGGAAGGGAACAGGAGAGGTGCTGGAGACCAGTGCAGAGCCACGGCCATGGATGAGGCGTGTCAAGGGTGGTGGCCATGAAGATCCGAGGACAGACCCGGGATGTGTTCTGGAGGCAGGGCAGAATGATGGGTTGTACGTGCGGAACGAAGGATAGCAAAGAATCAAGGACGACTCCAGGGTTTGCGTGTTAAGCAGCTGGGTATGTGGGTATGTGGTTAAACAGCTGACTGACGTGAGCACAGGAGGAGAAGGAGCTGTGAAATAGGTTTGCGGGGCAAGGTGGGAATCAGGTTTGGCACTTTCTCCCTTTAAAGTTTGAAATGTCTTGTATAACAGCCAAAGGAATGTGCAGACCAGGGGCTGGACCCTACAGGCAGATGTGGATGGGGGTCGCCAGCACGACAGGTGTCAGCTGGTGCCATGGACTGGATGAAACCTCCCAGGGAGAAGCATGTGGAGAGGAGGCCTCCCAGGACGGGGAGCCCCAACACTCAGAGGTCACGATGAGGAGAAATCTGCTTGGGTTTTATGCTTTTCTGGAAAACCACTCATTTTATTAATTTGTGTGTGTGTGTGTGTTTTTAATTTGAGAGCAAGGAGCATAGATAGGCCTCACTCTCCCTGGACCTACGGTTTTATCCTGTGTGTGTGAACGCACTTTCTGCTTATCTTAATCAGCCTTGCCAGAAGTTCACCTACATGCTATTTTTCAAAGGAATAGCTTTTGGATTTATTACTTCTATTTGTTTCATATTTTTAAAATCTGTATTATTCTTTCCCTGCTTTCAGTAGGCTCATTTTTTATCCTGTTTTGCTAGTGTGTAGAGATAAGCTCTTCATGTACCTTGTAGTTAAGGTTATTTTTCTTGAGAACAACTCTGTTCTGTGTGAGCACTGCTGTTATTGTCGTCATCTTCTAATTATCAGCAATTGTGAATTTTCAATTTCCTCTGACGACGAGTTATTTATAACAGTATTTTTCTAGCTTCGTAGCTTGGAGGTTTTGTTTATCCTTTGGTTATTGGTTTCTAATTTTACTCTATGATGGTAAATGTAATTTCTCCTTCTTGGAACTTACTGCATTTCACTGAATGAGCAATTTTACATGCGCTTTACGCACCTATCCTGGTGGGGAGCACATGAACCAACCTTCAGTGAAATGGGAAAATTAAGAACAATCTTGGATATTTGCAGGTATCTTTATTTGTAAACCATGTTCTGACACAGACAAGCAGGATTAAGTTGACAGGTTAAGTTCTGGTCAGGATGGGTTTGCAAACCACCTTAGCCACTTCCTTGCTGTGTGGGTCTGGGCAACTAACGCAGTTGTGCCTCGGCTTCTCTAGCTGTGGAATGGGGATAACACTGGTGCCCACCCTGATGTATAATGTATACAACAAGTGTTCTGTGAAGCAGTGAGGCATATGCTCAGCAAGAGCTGCTCATCACTGAATCATTACCAAGTATGTCACAAAGCAAAACAAGAACAATTAGAAGTCCCCTTGTGTTCTTACTGTGGTTTAGAAATTTTACTGGTCACAAAATTCTAGTCTTGGAACCATTCTCCTATGATATGATCAACTCTATATATACTCTACAAACGCACAAAAAGAATATAGTTCTGTTTGTGGAATACAGAATTCTGTGGCTCTAATAATCAATCTTATAATATTATCAAAGTCCTGGATGCTTTACCGGCATTACTTCAAGGGGTCAGTGACATCTTTAATGGACTTGAATGTCTGGGCAGAAGGCCCAGCACTGACCAGTAGGGCTCGGCGGGAACCGCGGCCTCCCCCACAGAGTGGAGGCCTCTGCTGGCCTGGGGAGCCATCTCCTTCAACGCCAACACACCCCCTGCCTGCTTTGTCTCCTGCCAATTGGGAAGCATTTTTGAGGACCTGGCCTCTCAATATTTCAGCTCATGCACAGGAGACTCCGCATGACCTCAAAAGTCAAGAGCTAATGGCACCACCCTCCTATCCCCTTTCCCAAAGCCTGACCTTACACCCCATCCCTCCATACATCAGTCTCAAACCTGTCTCTCCAATACCTTGACTGCACGTCACTTCCCAACTTCTGGGTCTAAAAAACCTTTCAGTAATTTCCCTGGTACAAAGCAAACAAAGTTCAAACTATTTGACTACTCTTAAAAAAAGAAAAAAAACTCACAGTCTGGGTAAATGTTCAAAACATTCCCAGATGCTGTCCCTCCGTGGTAGTAAGAGGGGTGCAGGGTTTCCTATCCCTTCCCGAGCAGCCTCAGAACACTTACAGCATGGCAATGCCCCAGTGCTTCCCCGCTCGCTCTCCCGCTGCCTGGAAACCAGAGAGGCCAATGAGGGCCACCGTGGGCGTGATGGTCAGGGGCCCAATGTATTTCAGCAGTGCTCCGGGCAGGCCTAGGAGGCCAATGACCACTTCTATCAGTGAGGACATGATGATGGCTCCCTGGATCTGGAACAAGAGAGGGCACAGACATGAGAGTAAGATGCACATAAATCACTAACTCCAAATGTGACCTGCAACCACAACTGGTAATTCTGCAAGGCTTCAAGTTATTATATACAAAGCATGATGCAGCAGGAGAATTCCCAGAGACCCCCCAAAGAAATCAGTGGGGGGCCTGGGGCCTGGCTAACCCAAGTACGACATGACTGATGGAACAGTATTACAGCAATGGGCACTGAGCCCAAAGCCAACTTGCCTTTTCCACTGATAAATTAGACAGACACAATTTATAGTTCCATTTAAGACACGTGGCATTCAAAACCACCCTCAGAGAACCCTGCATTTCAAAGACTCTTGACTTGAAAAAGTGAGCCCCTGGAAGACATCCAAAAGGCAGCGTTACTGACACAAATTCTAAAGGAACATGCCTGTTGTGCGGAGCAGCAGTATGTGCCAGTTCTGAACTAACGGTGAACAGCCCTTACAGGTTTGGGAGGATCCGTACAAACCGCCAGCCGTTCCTGCTGTCTGAGGACCCCCATGCCGTCCCGTGCCAGTGCACTGGGGAAGACCAGTGTCTAGTTCCTTCTGCAGACACAGGCAAACCCTGAGGCCCAAACAAACAGTTCTGCTGTATGTCAATAGCCTGTGCAGCTCCTTCCAGGGGAGTTGCAGCCATGGCCTGACCACACTGGAGGCTGGAAATGGGCAGGTCTGTGGGGGCCCGGCAGAAGGAGTGCAGAAATGGTGGCCGAGAAACAGCATGTCTGGCTGCACAAAGCATTTGCTTGCTTTGTTTTATTTTTATTTTATAGTGGTGTCTTCTACATTTAGTTCAGCAACAGAAATATACGTGCCAGTAGTTAAAAAGAAAAGGAGGGCTTGATACAAGCAACTGCCATTTCTTGGGCACAACGAACACAGAGGCTGAGAGAGAACACACAGAAGCCACAGGCAGACAGCGCTCATCTCTCACCTCGCGAATCCGGGGGTACCAGATGTGTTCTGTGTGTAGCAGTTCTGCGGTTCCATTGGCAACTGAAACATCTTGAAAACAAAAACAAAGACAAAATTTTTCTTGGAGTGACACTGACGTTCATAGGACATATTCATTTTACTCTTTTTGGAATTTCCTCCCTGTTTTAAGTATATCTGGATAAATACCCATCCCTAGAATTCAAGTTACAACAGTACGGCTTCCCGTGCTGAGAGGTGCATTTCCCCAATGCTAATTTAACCAAATTTATTCATCGACTGAGAGCTCCCAGCTTGTCAAAAAGCTGACTGAACTAGTGGTAACACATTGCTGGTGCCAGCCTCAAACAAAGACCAACCTTTGCAAGCAGCTAATTGAAATGCCCAATAGCAAGGTTGCCTGACTATGGGTTTTTAAAACCGAGATAAAACAGAAGAGGGCCTTTTCCAGTTCCTAAATCAAATCAGTGGCCACCAAGTAACTCCTAGGAGCAAGGAAGGAAATGAAGGCTGGAAAACTTTGCTCCTAGAACCTAAAAATGTAGTAGTATTTTGAGATTATGACAGGTCTATCTGATTTTCTCAAATCCTCTATCTGATCATTTCCTGACCTTATTGGGTTATTCAAGGATCTTTGCAATCACTACGGGGCAGGGAAGGGGGGGATGAAAGTCATCTGCAGAAAACCAAAGCAGCCAGATCCTTAAAAAGCAGAGATGTTTCAGAGAAGGGATGCTGACGCAGCAGAGAAAGTGTTAACTTGTGGCTCATAAAATCCACTGGAAGAAAGAGGCAGAAAAATAGCACGAATATTTTTCTATTCCATTCTATATTTATCAATTTCATGAGCATAGAGAAATGAGGTCCTTTCTGGTTCTTACTTGCTCTGGGGTTAGGGATGAACGAGTGGATAGAGAGAGAGACAGAAACACGACCCACAGATTGGAATATTCTAAACTGTTTGTTGGTTTGTGTGTTCCGTGCCTGATTCCAGAAAGGATTTAACTCTGCCGAGGGCAGCACGTCCAGGCCTCCCTCTTATTACCTGTGTTAAAGGACCCCAATGACATATGTGGAAATAACTGCAATTACCTGTGGTGTTACATTTCCATTTATCTAAAGACAGGATGGCTCGAGCAGGGGCCAGAAATGCAAAAGCACTGGCCTGAAACAGGGGTAACCTAAAAGAAACGAGACCAAAACCATGATCACGGCATCAGGAACTACCGAGGTAGTTCACTATTTGACAGCTTAACAGTCTTTTCCACAGACAAACAGCACATGAGTAAATGCAAGTACACGTGGAGGAAGACCCAGTCGGCAAAGACCTCCTCTGCCACACAGCCAGGGCTGCTGGCTCCTCTGTCCTCCCCTCCTGCTACTCTCCCCACCCCAGACAGTCCCAGGGTGGGCCCTGGGGGAGCCCTGTGGTCAGCGCCAGTGCCCCAATACCAGCCCCTGCCATCACCACCTTTCCCCTGAGGGGTGGGGGATGTGGGGTACTTGCCGTCTCTCTTTCCTGCTGTGCTGTGCACTCCTTGTTAAATATCAGCACACATCTTCTATTTTACCACCCTCCTCCTCCTTTACAAATTCTTATCTATTAGCACAGAAAAAAAATCTATCTCCCCGTTGTTCCCTTTTGAAAGTCAAAAACTGCCCTAACTCATAGAGGATAAGCATTAAAATGTTAGCGAGCTAGATCTACTGAGGAAAAGGAAAGCTGTAAATTACAAATCAATAATAAATATAGTATCTGCTCAATCACAAAAAATATTCAGAGTGTTCTAAACCTTATTTTTGAAGGACCCAGAAAACTTACAGACTCTGTTAAATCTCCTTCCTATATCTTCAAACTAAATACAGAGACCCTCAAATGCCATCATTCAATTATGTTTTTGCTGCTTTATAATGATTTTTATGAACACTTGAACTACTCAAATTCAAAAGATTTTTGCCATTTTTTGTTGGGAATGTACAGCATTTCAGCTACAGTTGAATTAGGGTAGATTTGTGGGCTAACATAAGAACTTGACTGCTGTTTTTAACATTACTTTCAGAATAAAATATAAACTTGCTTCTTTTATTTGTAGGGCTGGAAATTCCTGGACATCCAGCTATTTCTTAAATACCCACAAGCAGCCTTCCATCAGTCTCCTGGCCAGCAGGCCAGAAACCCAGCACGTGCCTCTCTGAGCTGTCCAACAGCACGACCTGCCCTGACCAGAACAGGAAGTGGACTGAGCAACAGTGACTCTGAATGAAGAACAAGCAGCCCCTTTACAAGTCCAGAGCCAGCACACATCATTCTGACACAGAAGAGGGTCAGGATTTTGTTCTCCTGGCCATTTCAATCATGCAGTGAAATGAACTGAGAAAAGGCACGGTGCTGGCTTTAAGACCCAGAGGCAGGCTGCACGGCGCAGATCAGCAGCACTGTGGCGGCCACTCACACAGGCATGCCCCCCCACAACAATTACCCATCGGAGGGGCCCAGCGCCTACCTAGTACCTAAAAAGAAGGGAAGGTCATCTGAAGTGGGAATGTCTATCAAAAGGAATACACTGTTTTGATGTACAAAAATTCCTCAAGCACAATTTTCCAGAAATGTACTCAAAGGGTAAAAGGAGGTCAGCAAGTAATCAGGAATGGATGTCACCTCAAATGGTCCAAATGGCATCTGTCTTACTATTGTTTCAGATTTCAAGCAATGCATCCCAGGGCGATGTAAGAAGAACTGCATTCAGAACACCTGTCCTTGGGAATACTGCAGTCAACATTGCACTGGTAACTCACTGGCTACGGGAAAATGAAGAAGTGGCCCTGGGTCCCACTCCCGGTGACAGGAACTATTCCTGACTCAGTTTGAACCTAACCATCATCCCCTGGCACCTTTCAAGGCAAGCATTTTATGGCTTCACCACGACCAAAGGCCCAGCCGCACTGCTGCAAAGCAGCTCACTCACTTCCAGGCAGCCAGAACCCTGGGTTCTTTTCAAAGTGGGTAGTAACAGAAAATCTCCCTCCAGGCTGCCCAAGACAGTGTGTCCCAGGAGGACCTGGTGCCACATGCCAGCTTATGTGTTCACTGTTCCACCATGCATGCTGCCGGCCACAAGCAGTGCTGGTGGAAGGACAGGCAGCCACTTTGCACTCAGCACTAGTAAGTACCTGGGCAGGTAAGTGTGCTCTCCATGACTGGCAGCACAAATCAGTGGCTGGACTGAAATATTCTTAGGGAAATGCAACAAAAGCACATTACTTCATTAAACAGGGGCGCCCCTAAATACAAAACCAACTTTGCAATGAAAAGACTAAGGGTGATCAAGCTCTTGATAGCCTCCACTGACACAGCAGCTTTTCCAGGCCCTTCCCGAGCGTGAAGCTGGTCAGTCCCAAGGCTCTTCTCTAGGCACTCAACTCACATGATCAGCTAAACCGCAGGTCTTCCAGCAACCAAGCAGGTAAGACTCCCATTTTGTACTGATGACTGGACAGGAACCAAATTAAACTGCCTTTCTTTACAGGGTGGCAGAGTAGCCAAATCTGGCAAGCTCCCTGTTTCTGTGAGTGAGCTTTTTCTGGGACACAGCCACACTTACTTACCAGCTGTCTGGCTTTTGCACTACGATGGTGGGATCGAGTAGTTACAACAGAGGTTGAAACACTTATTGCTTATCTATTTACAGAAAACATTTGCCACCTTTGTCTATAGGGAAAAGTGTATCTTAAATAAGGGAAGAGGTGGTACATTTTTGCAAATTAAGTTTTTATCATCACTAGATGTCAGTGAGGACAAATCTGAGCAGACAGGCCTTTGCCATGACACATTCCCATGTCAGGCTCTAGCCCCAGTACAGTAAAGGAACCTAACTAGTCCAGACAAACCTTACTTTCTCTAAGGCCCTGATGGGAGCACCGTATTTCCCTCTCAGTGCCCAGGTGACCTGAGCTCAGCTCCCAGCCTCATCCTCACCAGCCCCTCACACATCTGCACCCCACCTGGTCCAGGGTTCTTGCCCGTGTGCCTTTGCTCAGCTCTTCTGTCAACTCATTTCTAATGTTCAATTTTTATTCATCATTCAAGGCACAAAGAAGATACTACCTCCTCCAGGAAATAGTCCAGAATCTCCTTATTAGATTTCTAATGTGTTTCCCTACAGCTCAGGACATGATTTCTGCAAGTCACCTGCTAAGTTGCCAGGAAGCTGCTTCGTGATTCCTGGGGTGTGCTGGTTAAAAATGGTGAGGCTGGGGCACCAGGCACCACAAAGACTGACAAGCCCAGGGCCAGAAGAAGGGATTTACCATTTTGGTCACTTGCTAAACATTTCTTGGTGGTCTTCTTGACACAGGCACAATTATAAGCAATTTGATAGTGGGGGTGAAAAAAAAAAACTATCCCTAGGACCTTGAGAGGTTTCTGTTGTGTTGAAGGGACACTACTCACAGCCACATATGAAGGGTGGTGATGGGGCAGTGGAGGATGCCTGGGGAATCTGTGGGAGCTGTCAATCTGAAGGACAAGAAGCATTTCACCACACATTCAAGGGGTACGAGTAGCCCAGGCAGAGAGTAGGGCAGACGCAAAACAAGAGCCACTAGACAGGCTCAGGGTCCTCGGACAACTGCAGACTCTTTGCTGAGGACGGGCTTGATGTGGTGAAGGTCCGAGGGGAACAGACGGGGAACTGGGAGAGCGCCTGAGCCCAGAACTATGCCCAAGAGGCCTTCCGACAGGCTGAGGCTCCATTTGTGGCCCCTGCCCTGCTGGCCCCCCCTGCAACCATGTGGTCTGGATGGCCTGCCAGCTCAGGCAGGGTGTCTTCCATCAGCTCCCTTCATAGCACCCAAAGGATCTGCACTGATGGCTCCCCTTCTCCCCTCTGCACCACCAGCATCAAAGGAGAGCAGGACCTGGGCCCCTCTCATCCATCACTGTATCCCTAGCACCGACTTCCACCTCATGAATGAACGACCTGAGGCACCATTTACAAATATTCTTTGATAGGAATTTTACAGACTAGGAATAAGAGGTTAATTTTTTTTTGGCATGTTGATTTTAACTGCAAGTTTAGGAGAGGCCTTTTTTTTCTTTTTTTAATTAAAAGTACTGGAAAGAGAGAGTTTAGGGTCAAAATGTGCATGGCTTTTCAAGATAAAAATAGACAACACTCCCAAGCCCTGGGGGCTATCAGTCCTCCTTAGTGTCATCAGAGGAAAGGCCTTAAAAAATTTTTAAGGCCATGGTCCCTGAAGGTATGAAGGTATGAAATGTATCTGCCCTGAACTAAACCATTTAATGAAAACGAATAAAATCAAAACATAATTTTTGACACTGAGAACTGACTATGCCTGACTTTCCCCGTCTACGCAAAAAAACCAAGTCTGTACAAAACCTTCCATTGCCAAATAAATATTTACTTGAATTTAAACTGCAGCACAATTTTAAAGCAATAAAGCCAAAGAAACGTAAAGCAGGTTTGGCTCTGAGGAGCTATAGTTCCAATACTGAATCTGGCATCAAGAGTGCGTCCTCTACGTGCCTTTAAAGAAAAGCAAAACACAACGTGTCAAAGAAAACTCTTTTAATTGGTAACATTTTTCTATTATTTCCTGTATGTACATCACCTGAACTACTAGAAAGCAGCTTGGAGATATGGTGCACTTCACCCAAACACTTCAGTAGGCATCTCCTAAGAATAAACATACCCTCCTACCTGACGCCCCCCTCTTATCACACACGAGAGGTGACATTAATTACATAATTTAATATTCAGCCCATATATAAATTTCCCTGATGGCTTATGTAAGTGCTGATATCTGCACCTACTCCGCCAGTCCAGTCAAGGCTCCTATACACATCTGGTCATTACGCATCACATTCAGAGTGAGGCCGAACATTTCTGGCAAGGAGGCCGCTCAAGCGCTTCTCGCAGCGCCACATCAGGAGGCCCACCTTGTCAGGTTGTCCCGGGAGGTAGGAGAACTTGGTTAGGGTAGTGACTGCTGGCACTCTCCACTCTGCAAGTGCCTTTTCCCTTTTTTAATTAATACATTATAGGGTGCAAACATTCTATTCCCACTACCTTATTAACATTCCTATATAGTGGGCTTAAAAACTATGATTTTTTAATTCATCATTCCACCCAAATTATTAGTGTCCTTTTATAAAGAAGAGCTTTCCTTTGTCCAACTTTATCTCCCTTTTTCTTTTTTAGACATCACTGTAGATGTATGGTTCCTTTTTTTATTCAGTTTTATAATTCACTTCTATGATTACTCTTTTTAATAATTAAAGTCCCAAATTTGCCCAAAGCAGCCTGTTCAAGCAGATTTCTATTCTTTCCAATATAACTCTCCCCCTCACCACCCCTTATTCTTTGAGCAGTTCCTTGCTTTCTGGCGCAAGATGCTCCAGGCTCCACATGTTTTTTTTCAGCCCTAGCCCTGTAGCCACCCACTTCTCCAAGAAGCTGTGGTTCATTTTAGTGGAGAAGGGTATTTAGAAATCAAGATCTGAGCACTAGGTGGGCTTAGAGTACTGCGGTGGCATTTAGTGAGCAGAGATACAGTTCTTTTCTGAATCACAGGGTCATAATGATACCTCCAATTCAACCCAGTACCACTGGATTACCTTCTTCCCACATGCCTATCTCCCCTACATTGCACATTCAAATTTCCAATGTCAATATATTTATTCATTTGATCTATCCTGTAATACCATACAGCACAGTTCCAGAATATCATCAATCATGACTAACAAGACTACCAAGTTCAAGGTTGATTTGGTTGGTTGTCTCTTTCTTTTTGGTGGTGGGGAGTGGGGCAGGGGTTGTCTTCAGAATAGAGTCCACTCAGGGTATGCAAAGTACTACATTCTAAAGTCTGTAAATGAATTCTTTTGATATATAGTTAGATTCACTTGTTTCTGTTTTTATTCAATTTAGAGTTTGCTTTTCTTCCTTTTAGAAATGTTATTTTGAATATGTTGAGCATTTATAGAACTTAAAAATCAAGAGAGATACAGAAATATACCGGATAAGCCTCACTCTCATCCCTATCCCCTTTACCCCCTTCCTACTTACCCACCGTTGTTAACCATTTTCATTAATATAATCCTTATTTCTTCACACACAGACACACACACACACACACTTTTTTGCAACTTGCTTTTTCAATATATCCTGAAACAACTCTATACCAGTTCTAGAGATCGCTCTCATTCTTTCTCAGGGCTGCATACACTTCACTGTCTTATATACAATAGTAGCCAGTCTCCTATATATAGATGGGCATTAAGTTGTGTTAAGTATTTTGCCATTACAAATTATACAGCAATAGGTAGCTTTCTGTATATTATTTTGCATTTGTGGTAGTAAATTTCTTCAGGGTAAATTTCTAGAAGTGGGGTTACTGGATCAAATGGTAAGTGCATAGGTACTCTAAATATTATAAAATTCCTCTTCACAGGGGTTCAACTATTTTCACTCCTGAAAGCAATGTTGAAGAATGCCTGTTCTCCCATAGGCTTCCCATAAGAGTCAAAATTTTATTTTCTGTCAACTCACAAAGGTGAGAAATGGTATATCAGATTAGCTTTAGTTTGTATATCCTAATAAGTCAATTTGATGATCATGTCATGTGGTGAAGGGCCAGTGTGTGACTTTTTTTATTTGTTTGTGAACTCTCTGATCAGGTCTTTGTCGTTTTTCTACGCAATTTTTGGCATTTTTTAAAAACTGATTTTTAAGAGTTCTTTTTTCTGCATTAGAGGTATTACACTTTATCTGTGATTTGCTACACATACTTTTTCCAGTTTGTCATTTTTGTTTGTTATAGTATATCCTTCCAGTGCAAAGCTTAAAGGTTTTTTTTATAGTTAATATCAAATTTATCATCCTTGAGTTTGAGTCCTAGCTTAAAAGTCTTTCCCCACTTCTAGATTATAAATGAATTTATCCTTGTTTTATTCTAATACTTATATATTTTTATGGTTTTTACATTTGAATTGCTAATCCTTTTTAAATTTATTAAAAAAAAACACTTAACTAACGGTAAGTGTGACCTTCATCTTCAAGTTCATGTTATTCTGGTCTTACAGGTAAATACCAAAATTATATGAACTATTCTAATCAGTACTTCCAATCAGAAAGCGTCCTGGAAAACCTCAGTGGGAACCAGCTGCCCAACTGGGTCCTCTCTGGAGTCACAACTCACACAGCAGGAGGCTTTGTCCAGTCTGAGCACAAGCTACTTGGATACAATTTCGACAGCCTCCTTTTTAAGCATGACAGCATCAACTATTTCAGGTCAAGGGCTTGTTAGCCTAAAATACTATCACTGCTTAAAGATCTAGCCAGTCACAGAGAGGCATGAAGGAATTCTTGGGGTGTGGCGATTCTGTGCTGATGGTGCTGGTGATGTGACTGCACACATGGGTAAAAATTAATCTAATTGTATACACGAGAAAGGGTAAATTTTACCGTATGTCAATTACCCCTCAATACATGCAGCTTAAAAAATGTCTATAAAGTGTCTTTCTGGGAGAGGAAGTGGGGGGGAGGATGACATCATATTCCTTAGAATATCAGAAGTATGTCCAATAGTTACAAAAAACACAAAATTAAAAAAAGCTTCCCTCTAGGTGCCTGGCAAGAAGCTCCGGCCTGTACTCTGGTGCAGGCTGCCCTATCCCTGTGCGCCTCTGCCAGGGCAGCCACCTGCCTGAGAAGGAAGGATGGAGGGGAGATGCAGTGGGCCACGCCCGAGAGGATGAGCAATTCAGAGCATGTGGGAATGTGCGGGGCTAGCAGGGTGTGACGAAAGAAAGACGGTGTAGAACTAAATTCACTAACCCCACATATGCCAAAAGGACACTCGGTCAGTCTCCTAGTGCCCTGGAGCATGAGACATATCAACAGGAAACAGTGAGTCAGCTAAAGGGGAGACCTCCCCGAAAAGCTAGAGCTGAAGGAGCTCACCTGAACAGCCCCACTGAGAGGCAGGAGGCGCTCAGGCCTCAGGGCGAGTGGGATGAAACACTCGTACCATTTTCTGATGACCTCTGTGACAGAGTCTGGAGGCCCACCCTGGTTGGGGGATGTGGCACACCCAACAGCGGTTGCACTGATAGTGACACGGTGCTCCATCAGGTGGTCCTGCTCTTGCCCTCTGCACAGCCCTCTGCCTCACCTGCACCCACCTGCCTCCTTTTCTTCCAGGCGGCCCACTGAACTGAGAAACTATAGGAGAGTGTGGACAGGTGCTGACATGATCTCATTTGATGCTCACTAACAATTTATTATTATTACCATTTCAGAGCAGGAAGAGGGCCTGGAGAGGCCAGGCAGCCTATGGGTACACAGTCATGTAACTGGTACATGGTGGGGACCGGAAGGACACCACCACTTAGGCCAAAGCTTCCATGCAGCTGGTTAGGGGATCCAGCTGGAGGACTGAGACAAAGCTCCTTCCTCCCAAGTCATTACCTCCAGGTTCTCACTGGTCCCCATTTCTTTCACATGCCACCTAAAATATTCTGAGTTAAACAGACTATAATTTGGGCAAAAATGTTCCTCCTAAATCAACAGGGCCTCTGGCCCCATCTCCCAGTTTACAACAAATAATAGGGATTGTAGAAAGTCAGATCCCACTATGAGGACACACTCAAGACAAATTCAGGCCATGGGATACTCAACGAGACAACTGGCCTGGACTCTTTAAAGAAGCAATGATGCAGAGGGAAAAGGTGAGGACGGTTGGTTATTAAGAGACCAGAGAGACATGCAACAAATGCACCACATGAGCCTGACTGGATCCAGGTCCAGGGAAGTGGAAGGAGTAGCTATTCAAGGTATTTTAGGGACAACCTGGGAGACCAAATACAGATCCCACATTAGATTATATGCATAGTGACTATACTTTCCCATGTGCAGTGTGAGATGCTCATCCCTAGGGAGTATTTAGGGGTGAGGAGGCATGCTATCTGCAGCCTCGTTTTCACGTAGCTCAAAGAATTACACATATAGACCCACACAAACACATGATGAAACAGAATATGAACAGAACAGACATCCTGGCCCCCTATCCAGATCTAATCCCTGCATCCCTCCTTTATCAATAGTTCAGCATTCAAAGGCCTGGACTTGAGACCTTGAAGTATCCCGGAGCCACCCATGCACTCAGTGAGCACATTATGTTCAGGCCCCAAGAACCCAGGGAGATGGAAGGCAAGGAGCTAGCTCCCCACTCAGGACAGACTCTGGTCAGAGAACAGGTTGCTGCAACTGATTACAGTGACTGTCTTGGAAACAAAATGAACAAAATAGCAGTAGACTCACAGACTGAGAAGTGACTGGCGGTGACCATGGCGGAGGGGCTGGGTGGGTGGGTAAGGAGGGTGAGGGCGTTAAAGGGTCACAAAACTTCTCAGTACAAAACAAAACAAAATGAACAAAATAACAATGACCATCTTGGCCCAAACCCTACCTTTTCTCAGCAAAGAAAGCTCTGTGTGCCTAGAGCAGGCCTGTGATGGCCAGGAGATGGCCACCACCCTGCAGCCTTTTCTTCTGCAGGACAGGTCAAAGTAGGGCCTTCAATAGGCGCCTGGGGCAAAAGGCTGGGGGTGGCCCCCCAAACAGCATCTGCCACACTTCAGGGAAGGTCAGGGAAGGCTGACATGCATGCGACAGGCAGGGTCCCCTTCACCCCCAGCTCTGCCCTGGCACCTGGGTCGGAAGAGGAGACGCTGGGAAGTTCAGAGCTGCTACCAAGACTTGGTCTCTGTTGGGAAACACAGCATTGGCCAAGCTGACGCATCAGCAGAGTCCTCCCTGGAGCCTGGGAGGCACAGCTGAGGATGGCTAACAGCAGGGTTAGGGCGACGCTGGCAACCCTGCCCTTGCCTCTTAGAACTTTCAAGCTTCATTCTAATCGCTGAACAAGCTCAAGGGGTCCCTGGGATTGACATCACCCATCAACTAAACTGAGAACTGTTGAAACCTCACTCAAGGGAACTTGGCAATGAAGACCTCATTGAAAGCAAAGTGCAGGAGATCCAATTCAAGGGGAAGAGGAAGGAGGAAAAGCAGGGTGGAGGAGGGGGTGGCAGAAGCAGCCATTAGAGAATCCACCTGCTCCCAGCAGGCAGCGCTCTGGGAAGCACTAAAGCCACAGAAGTCACATGGCAGTGGGGGCTGAGACCCACAACCTCCATGTGGAAACAGACATGGCCCCCAGAGGACAGGAAACCACCTTTGTGTAGGTGCGATGCACAGTGACGGAAGGAGGGTCTGCAGCACGCGCTCCATCAGGCATGCTCAGCCAGCCAGCCCGTGGAAAACATTGCCCCAGAGGTGCATCTATCCTGGAACTGGCATTCAGAGCTTGTGCTCAGTGTGCAAAGGCATACATCTGTTTCCCTATCAATTTGGGTTATTTTTATGGAATGAAACAGGGTTCCAGGAACAGCACGGCTCTCTTCACTGGAGTGCCCGTTAGAGATGAGGAAGGGGCAATCTGGCCGCGGCCCACCGGCCCAGGCTGTTCACACTTCCTTCCTCTGTTCTAGACCTGCAGCCATCTCTGCTGCCTCAAAGAGGGGGCCCACGCCACAAAGGCAGATCATGGTTGTCCCTGGTCCCTCACACCCACTGCGTCCAGTGCAATGGCACCGGCACTCAGAGGTGGTAGGCACATACACAAGAAACACAGAACTCAGACGCAACACACAGTGAACCACTCAGAGTGGGAAAAGTGAAAATCCGTCCCAGAAATCATGAATACTGAACACAAAAACCTTTTCCTTCTGCTCTCAGCCCAAGGAAACACACACATACAGGCCAGCTGTAATCCTTACTGCTGTGATATTGGGAACAAACCCCACTCTTGGCCGCATCAGCCCTTCCCTCCTGCACCCCACCCCCAGCTGCTTTATGTATTTCTCTGACCCTGTTGTGATCAGGAAGTAAACATGCCTGTGATGAGGGTCTACGTCATCATTTAGCAGAACCAAAGGCTCTTTGTATTATTCAAACCCTACTATTTCCCAAAAGTATTTTAGGAAGCTTCTAATAATCTACAGAAACACAACAATGGCATCTCCGTGAAATGTCAAACACAGGCCACCTTAGGAAGGGCCTCCTCTCATTTTCACAAAAGGAAACAAAAGTCACTTGTTCAAGGTTGGGATGCTGAATAGGTCCCTCCAACTTCCTGTGCTTGCTCGCCCCATGTGTGAAGGGATAAGAGACCAGTATCTGTCACATGCTGTAAGCGAATAACGCTACATACGGAGAACTGCAGGTTCTGCCTGCCTATGGGATTAGTTTTATCATCAAGGTATCCACCAACTTGATGATAGCACCAGCGATGGAACTGGCTCTGACGGGGCCCCCAGGAATAAACCCGGGGCGCTCACCCCAACCCTGCCCTGAACAGGAGCTGGGGGTCTGAGTACCACAGCGGGTGCTCATTCTGAGATCTGACCTCCAGCATCGTTTGGGGGAGAGTGTGTGTGTGTGAGTGATGCTGGTTCTTGGGATTTCTGCTCCTCTCTCACACAACCCACAGGAAACCCGGGGGCACCGGCGTGAGATGTGGTTCTGCTGCATGGGGTAGCCCGGCCTCTTTGGACACAGTAGAAGGAGAAGAGAAGGAAGGTAGAGAAGTCACAGCTGTAACAGAAAGGGGTGAAAGGTGGGGAGATGCAGGGGCAGGGGACATGGGATGCACGAATACACGGAGCGGCAAAGAAGCCCCAGGGGTGCTGAGCAGTCAGGCAGGGAGAGGCAACGCCCTCACCCACCTCGCTGACACTGGGTTCGTGTTCACAGAGTCAAAGAATTAACTTTGCAAATGCTCAAGGTAGGCAACCAGGATAAAAAGGCTTTTTTATTAAGAAAAAGCAAAAGTACAGAAATCCCAGTGTGTGCTGGGAGGGGACAAGAGTGCCTGTGTCTGGGCTTTGTCTAGGGGTCTATATCTCACATTTAGCTAAGTTGTCTAATTTCTATTGGTTCCTGCTGGTACGTCGTTTATTGTTTCAACAAATCTCATTGAAAGTTGCCTATTATTTCTAAATTTGGCATGCTCACGCGACTCTGCCAGCAAAAAAACCCAAGGACGTTCCACCGCAGCTGCTTTTCCCTTTCCCGAGGCCCTTGTCCTGCTCCAACCAGGCATAGGCAGCTCACCCCGCCGTCTTTCCCTGTCTCATCTCCATCTCAGCTAATGGCAGGCCTTCAAATACATGTTGGACGAACACTGAAAAGACGGGGTCAACAATAGCCAGAGGCTTTGCAGAGCTGGAAACCACAGCCCAGAGCACCTTCTCACAGTTTCCCCTACTGGGCAAAGATCCCAGGAAAAAAAGTGTGCTGTTAGCACAGAGGGAAGTGGAGCAAGACAGTCACCTGTGCTCCGAAGGGCCAGGGACGCCAGGTGGGCTGAGAGAGGGTGGAGTTGGGGACCAAGGCAGTGGCCCCACTTCCCCAGTCATAAAGGGTCTTCAATCAAGACAGACAAGGCACACTCCATGCTGCTTGCCCTTCTGTTTAAGGATCAAAAGCAGGAAAGGACTCCAGAATCTGGGCTCAAGGGGCATCACTCGGCAAGCTCTGCAGACTCTGCGCCTCCTCCGACATTCTCCTTCCTGTTTTCCCTCCAGAATCCTTGTCTGGGTCCCCACTTCCTCCCCTCGAATATCCCTGATCCCCTGAACCTGGCCCCTCACCCC
This sequence comes from Smutsia gigantea, assembly GCA_032199065.1. Classification (NCBI taxonomy): domain Eukaryota; kingdom Metazoa; phylum Chordata; class Mammalia; order Pholidota; family Manidae; genus Smutsia; species Smutsia gigantea. The sequence goes on along the minus strand of JAVSCE010007701.1, from coordinate 60,603 downwards.
ACACACACAGAGGACCCAAGTAACGGGTTCAGGGCTCAGCCCCATGGCAAGCCCACTGCTGCCAAAGCTCCTACGGGTCCCCGTGCCCTGCTGCCAATGCTCACACATCAGAGTCTGGCCCACAGCCTGGCCTCTGGCTCTGGTTCTGGTCAGGGCACTCACTCACCAGCCCATGACTTCCTGCCCCTGCCCCTGCACTTCCCAGGGTAGAAAGCACTCCTTTGACCCTCCGGGACCTCCTGAGGGCCTACTGAGTCTTTAAGACCCACCTCACATGCAGCCACCTCCCTGTGACCCTGCCTTCAAGCCCCCAGCAGGACGTCACTGCAAATCCCCCACGCAGCCCTTTATGCTCTGGGGTGTGTACTCATTCACCACCTCCACATCTGGGCCCCATCACCCAGCACCTTATTCTCAGCTTGCTAAGTATCTATGGGGCCGAGTCATTATTTTTTCTTCCTCTTTTCCCAAGTTGAGAGTATGGACACCCCCCACACCCTGACAGCCACAGAAAGCCCATATCCCAAGACAAAACCATACCAAAGCCCCTCAACACACACCAGCCCCAGAGTTGCTAGTGTGGTTAACAGATGTACACCAGCCTCCTGATTACAGCTGAGCAAATGGCCACGCTACAGTGAGCCTGGGACCCACTGCTTCTTCTCCCAATACCCAAGGACACGGGTGGGACTTTGATAACATCTCCCACAACAAAGAGCAAGGAAAGCTGCTGTCATGGAGCACCCTGGGCACACAGCACCCACACACACCCTTGGACGCGCATGAATGTGCGTGCCCACACTCTGTGGAGCTCCATGATGGGCTTCTGAGCCGGCCCAGCAGGTGGGCCAACCCCTCCCCTGTTCCTTCTCAGCTCTGCTCCTCCTCCAGAGGGCATGGGGGAGGTGAAGGACACAGACCCAGGTTGCTCTGTTTAGGTCTCTTGTGCCCCAACTCAGGCAAGAGGGTCCTGAGTGGGTGCCTTTATCGAACCAGGAGCATTCAACCAAAGTGCCCCCAAACCCTCCCTTCTGTGTCACCAGTAGGCAAACGTACAGACGCCTGAATTTACAGATGACTTGTGCTACAGGTTCCCTACTGAGCCCACTATTTAGAAAAAGAACACTTTCCCCCAGAACCTGTGCCCTGTGTACAAGGTAAGGCTCCTGACTCAGCCAACAAAAGCTTTTTAATCCACTCTGGACTTGAAATGCAGAGCCCTGAATGCCATACCAAAAGAATGAAAGTCCTCTGTGGAAAGCCCAGAAACCTCTCTGCCCCCTAGCAGGTCAAGGACACTCTGCCGTTCCCCTCAGGGGTACCTAAGGGGACTCTCCCATGTGACAGAAGGCCCTGCTCAGCACGGCTATAAGCGGTCCTGCAGGTGCTGGGGTTTTAACAACTCCAGGAGCTGGCCGGCCCCACGGCCCTCCTGCCATCAGCTGATCTGTTACATCCCTTCCTAGGACATTGCCTAAGCTGTCAGGCAGAATGCCTTACGCTGTTCACTGTTCTAGCCATATTCCTGCCACCCCACCCCCACCCAAATAAAGGCCACCCTCACGAGGTCCCCGAGGATTCTGACTCTTAAGAACATAGTCCATAATTCCCAAGCTGCCTTTGTACAGTCTCCCTCTTGTTCCCACTTCCCCTGCAGAGAAGGCAAAGTCCTTCCTCAGATTGTCTCTAACGGAGCAAGAGAGAGAACTGACAAGTTTACTCTGCTGCCCACCCCCTGGAGACAGTGCTGTTCCTGCAGGCTCCACGCCTTGAGCAGAGTCAGGGGTAAAGGAAGAGGCTGCACTGTGAAGAAGGTGGAAGAGGGGAAAGGAGAGGAGCAAGCAAGCCTCGGGCAGGAGGTAGGAAAGGATGGCCCTCTTCCTCCCTAGGGCAACTCCAAGCCCTCTTAAGCTGGGGGCTGGGATGCAAAGGTGAATCCACTGGAGCCCTGGCACCAAGGAGGGGAGCACAAGCCAGTGGGAAAAGACATGAAAACAAAAAAATGACAAAGTGGAATAAGAGCCACATTGGAAGAACATACACAAGATGCATGTGTGAAAATTCAGGAGAGAACAGAGGCTTTGGGGAGTCAGGGACGCTGCAGAGGCAGGAGGGACAAGCAGGGCCAAAAGTGGGCAGGGCCGACAGGCTGCTGGGGAGCACAGGCACAAGGCACAGGAGATGAGAGCGCAGATGGGGCTGGGAAGGAGCCCATGTGGGTGCGTGCAGGGGAGGGCACACGGGGCACGGAGGCATGGCTGGAAGGCTGATGGAGCAGCGCCAGGGAGAGGCCGAGGGAGTGGGGCTGCAGCATGGCTGCATGGAGGCATGGAGGAAGACCCAAACGTTAGTGGGGGGTGGCAGATGTGGGGGGCACAGAAGGGCGCAGCCCTGGAGGCAGGAAAATCAACTGGGAACCACGTGAAACAGTCCAGGTCTGACCTAAGGGAATGGGGGTAGGGGGCAGTGCTGGACAGAGGCCGTGACCTGCCAGCTGCTAGGATAAAAGGAGCTGAGTCTGAGTCTCCAGCCTGCATAACTGGGTGGGAGGTGGTGCGATCCACCAAGAGAAGAAACACAGAGGGGAAGGGGAGTGATGGCCACCAGGACCCTTGCCCCAATGCCAGCCAGTTCCTCCAAGCAGCCCTAGGTGAGCAGCATTGCTCGATGCCTTGAGGGGGCTTCAGCATCCCAATTTAGCACCCCAATCTCACCTGCATCCAAATGTTGTCTGCAGCAAAGTTGTGATTCCCACGCAGAAGAAAATGGTCCCGATGAGCTGGCTGGTGGCCCACTGGTCATACCCCACACACATGGCGTCGGCCAGCAGAAAGGGCACAGCAATGGTGCCGCTGAAGCACGTCAGGTAGTGCTGCAGGCGACAGGGAGACGGAGGGGGAGGTAAACCCTTCCTCATTTTCTTCACATGTTTTCCTAACTTTGCCCCCTTGCTGTTTTTAAAAAATAGCCCCAGTGATTAATCCCTGGTGCTTTAGGTACTCACTTATAACATAGGCCAAATCAGATTTCTTTTTCAGTATTTCTCCTTCTGATTAAATTTTTACTCACTTGTATTATCACTTATTAAATGCATGAATCCAGGCCAGCACCAGGGAAGTACTCGACACAAGAACTAGTGGTATTTTACTTAATTCTTACTGGGGCTACGTGCTTTTTTCAGCATCAATCTCTCACGTCATAGGTCTTTCTTCTCTAATCTGTCAATACAAACTGCATTGCGTTGAACCATTCTTGAAACAAAGCCTAGTTAGTCATGCTGTATTTTTCTTCTGGTATTTGATTTGCCAACATGTTAGGAAGAATTTTACATCTTTATTCTTGAGATAATTACTCTACTTGAAAAAAAAAAGTCTCTCAGGTCTGGGGATTAAAGTTATACAAGCTTCATTGCACGGGATGTATTTCCCATCTCTGTGGCCTGGTACTGTTTGACAACAATCAAGGAAGGGTTAAGGGCATGCAGTGCCTGTAGGTTGCTCCAGTGAGAGCCCATCCCACCAGAGGCCGTGGCAGAATATTCCCAGCCCCCACCGCTCACTTCCCCCCCCACCCCCAAGAGGCCTCCTTGTTCAGTTCCCACTTCTGTTCTGCAAATTTCCTACTTTCTTCCCAAAAGTTCCCCATCTAGGTTCACTTTTGCCAAAATGTGTTTGCTGCCCATGAAACCCAACTATACAACACTAATAGGTGTTTCACGTGGGGAACAGAACATTCCTGACCAGGACTTCTCAGAAGTTTAAGAAGACTGTGTATTGTCAAGAAAGGCATGACACGTGCAGAGCTTCCCAATCCTATCTGACCAAAGACTTCCAGAGACATCTAAAATATAAACACTTCAAAAAGCAAGCTTCCTAAACCTGGTTCGGGATACTCAGCCCAAGGTAAATTATTCACCAGGACCACTCAGCTCCTTTGGATGCAATGCCTCCTTAATAAGGCACCTTTCATGGGTTGTGTGGTGGGGTGGGGGTGGGGGTGGGGGTGGGGGGGACTCGATAATATGGGTGAATGTAGTAACCACAATGTTGCTCATGTGAAACCTTCATAAGATTGTATATCAATGATACCTTAATAATAATTTTAAAAATGGGAAAAAAAAAATAAGACACCTTTCAGTTCAGGTTAAATGCTTTTATAACTGAAAGGCAGGGGTGGGGACTGGAAACTGTCAGCAGGTACAGCCCCACCTCCAAGTGATTAAACCTGTCTGGGCAATGAGACTGACTTTCTCAGCATCTGAAATACCTCAGATTGAACCGTTCAGTCACACCTGAGAAAGGAAGAATGAAAGAAGAGATTGTCAGAGCTTAGAAAAGAGCCTGAGGCCACTACATGCCAGGAGAAGGCATAAGAGAAAAGGGCCTCCAGTCTTGTCCCTTCTCCAAAGCACCCCCTCCAATCAGTAGGTGGGAAAAGGGTGTGTCACCTCCAGTCTGACCTCTGTCCCCTCCCTCCCAGCCCCGTCCCCCAACCCTGGCCATCAACCTGGCTCTGTTCCCACTGGAATCCACAGCAAAGCAGCCACTCCCACAGCAAGGCTTCCCTTCCTTTAAACACAGGACTGAAGCCTCCCATTTATGTCCCAGCCAAAGCAGCACTTCTCAGTGTCACCCATATTTTATGGCAGAGTTAGCCATGATTGGGGACTGGCTGGCAGGAACGGAAGATGAAAATGAATGCTCCTCTCTCATCTCCTCCCTCCATCTTCTCCTCTTTCTATTTCTCTACAATCTTTTCTCCTTCCTTCTACATCACTTGCTTATTCCCTGAACAGCTTCCTTCTTTCATTCCTGGTTAACCTGCTCCTCTTGTTCTTTTCTTCCCTTCAGTGTTATGAAATTCATGTTAACAATACCTATTCATCACTCTTAAAAGAGCAATTTATAATAAAATCACCAGTAAATAAAAACCACCACTGAAATAAAAAAACATCCGGATGGACAATTCAAACATCTGTGGTTACATCATAAAGGAGCCATCTTACCTGCAACCCCAGAAATATGCACAGGTACCAGGGCGGAACGTCTTCTATGGTGTAAATCATGTCCGATCTCTGGGGGTCTAGACTGCCAGTGCTATCCAACGTTTCAGCGAGAGAGCTCTGTGAGCGAGAGGGAGAAAGGCAGCTGGTTCAGAAAAGCAAGGACTAAAGTTAGCTCAGCTCAGTATAGACCAGTATAGACCACTGTTACTGAAGAACAACTTTATGAAGTGGCTGCCACTCTCCTGTAAAATTAAGCCTTGGTAACCTTTGATGCAATGCTCAAGTACACAGTGGGACAATCTGTCCTCAGAGTTTGGGAGTTCAGTATCTCTTGCCATTGATTCATCCCCAAGAGCACCCAGCTTGTTCAGAGCTTCTCCCCCAAGCCTAGGGGCCTTCTGTGTAGAAAAAGATGCTCCCAGGTTGAGATCCAAAGTGATCCTTGGTATGAACAGTCCTTGAGTGGTGGCACCTCTTGAAGAAATGGTATAAAATGCTAACTCCTTTCAATCACAGAGCACTAATCGGCCTCTCCTAACCCATTCCATTCCTGCAAGGAAAAAGATCTCTGCACCTAAAAATAAAGTCCTACACCTTCTGTCAACACACTGCTGCTCAGATGCAATGGTGAGTGAAAAGTAAACAGATGGCATTGTTCAAATTTTGTTTAAACGCAAGCTAAAAACCTATTTATAGTTTAAGGGACAGTTTTTTTTCTTCACCCCACCCCCCACCATTACTAAGATTTTTTTTAAAGTTAAGTGTTGCATGCTTTTGGGGCCAAAATCTTCACAAAGACCAGACACTTTGAGGTTATAGTCTGGCCATTTCCAGCCAGCGTCGGCCTTGCTTCTGAACTCATCTGGTATCTGAGCCAAACAAAAGTCAGGGTGAACTTGAGTTCTCCCACATACCATCAAAACGGCTCTGGATTCTAGAACTCCATGAACAATTTCTTGGAATCTAAGATATCCATTTTGTTTTTCACTCCACATTTTGTCACCCAATTTCCATGCATGGAGGGACAGGGATTTGGGGACCAAATACCTTTAAAAGAAGTGATGTAATTCAGCCCCACCTTCTAAAGCCTAAAGGTAAATGTCTGATATAAACTGACACTTGATCTAATCCAAATGTGAACTGAATATGACCTTTTGGAGAGAAGCTTTTTTTCCATTCAAACAACGAATATTGGCAGATTTGCATTATTGCTCAAAGGGTTAAAATGGATTATGCGTATCGTTAAAAAATTTGTTGGTAAGGATGTTAGACAAAGCACACGCACGTAAGGAATCTGATACATGGATTAACTCAGCAGCTCTGGTTGTCCAAACTCTGCACATTTCAAAGAAAGGTTTGGCCCTTGCCTGGATAACCCTGAGCTCTTGGAATACCCTGCCTCTTAAGAGTGTGTCTACCTAGGCCTTGGGCTGCCTCAAATCATTTATGCTAACAATAGGATTTATGGTGAGGGCCTTAGGCCACATAGTTATCAGTAGTGACCTCTGGAGAGGCTGGAAACTAAGGTCCTCTATGTGGGTCGGCAGCCATGCCTACATGACTGTCCCCCAATAAAAACAAAGCTTAAGCAAGCTTTCCTGGTTGGCAACACCACTTCTTGAGTGTTGTCACACAATGTTTTGGGGAAAATTAAGTGCTTCACCTGTGACTTCACCAGGAGAGAAAACCTAAAGCTTATCCTGGTATCCCTGGACCCTGCCCTACACACTTTGTCCCATTGAGTTTAATCTGTACCTTTTCTCTGAAATGAACAGTAATCATGAGTGTAACAGCTTTCTGAATTCTGTGAATCCTTCTAGCAAATCACGGAACCTGATTTGGGAACTCCAACTCTGGTCTTGGGAATCCCTGAACTCATTTTACTATTTTGCTGACATGATACAAGCAAGGGTATTGGACTCACTGTGCAAAGGACAATTTAATACCATCATATTACCTAAGGGAGGTCTCATGGGGGGCGGGAGGGGGGAGTGTTACTGCCCACAAAGTAACAAAAGAAATATCTGGAAGTAGAGCACTGTAACACTACATCAAATAGATTGGTACAACCTGTTACAATAATATGGCAGGCAATATTATTGTACTGATTTCCAAAACAACCATAAAACATGAACAGAATTTAAAAGACTTTGCATCTGTCCTCTTTCAGGCCTGGCAGGCTAAGATTAAGATGTGTACACATACACACTCACACATCAACACAGTATTTTTCTTAATAAGGGTGGCTCTATAATTCAGAAATGTCCACAGGTGGTACTGAGATGACACAGGGTAGGGAACACAGAGTGCTCAAGGGGCTTGATTAACCCTATCAGACACATGCTGCACTGGCCCCTTGTGAACTCCGGTACCACACTCAGTTATCACTACATGAACAATCTGGAACCATTTAAAAAACTGCAAAAACAAAACCTCCAACAGCAGGGTTTCTTTAAAAGATGACTACATTAACAGTTAGTAACACCATGACCTGAGAAGATCTTTCCTTCTTATTCTACGGTCTGAAACGGTCTAAAGAACAAGCAAATTACCTGTCCTTCAAACATCAGGGAGTCAGAACTCAGCTCTGGTTGAAGCCTTCTTAAGATCCTTAATAACCTTTCCCATTGCTTCTGTGGTTATTTATCCAGTCTAGCACTTTTGGAGCCAACTGTGTCTTTTTTCTCTCTAGGAAATAATTTCCCTTGGAGAAGGAGTCTGCCAATTTTTCCTATAAAGGTTATATATATAGTATATATTTTAGGCTGTGTGAGCTATACGGTTCTTCACAACTACTCAACTCTGCCGTTGTGGTGCGGAAGAGCCTTAGACAATATGTAAATAAATGAGTGTGGCTGTGCTCCAATAAAACTATTTACAAAAACAGGTGTTAGACCAGACTTGGCTTGCATGATGTAGCTTGCCAAACCCTGCTATATAGTTTCAAATTGATTATCATACAGTTACAGTTAATAATTCTCTTGTACATTTCTTGTCTCTCCTCTCACACTGCTAATGCATATTTGTTCTTTCTCATTTTTTTCCTGAAGCAGGTCCACCAAAGATCAATTTTATCAGCCTTTTCAAAGAGTCAGCTTTTTAGTTCCAGTTAAATGTGGTAGATTGACCTCATGTGTCATTTCCTCCAACTCATAAAAACACACAGAAGGAATAAATAGGACACAAATTACAAGCTTAAAGCAAACAGGAGAAAGAGAAATGAGATGAACACATTTCTGGACTATGTAGTGTTTGCACATGCTGTGACCCATTTGGGAGAGGGAAGGAATCTACAGCCAGGTGCTTGTAGAGGGAGAGTGTGAAGAAGTGAGCTGCTAGCCAGCAGAAGCCCTGATGGGTTCTATGCCTGGAGGCACAAGGGAGCAGGGATGGGAAGATGGTGGATTTTTAACTCCACAAACCAATCAGACACCCTATGGCATAATGCTATCCTCATCCTTCAAAAGAAAAATGTATTGTTTGAAAAACATAAACCAGAAGTACTACACAGGGTTAAATGCACACATGAAGAGTGGGAGCCTCACCCGCTTCCACAATGCCCACGGGGTTACAGAAGCCAAGCTTGTTATACCCAAAGAACACTAAAGGATTCCTTTCTAGAGGAAGTGATCTGCCCCTGTGACAAGATGCTGACGTCTAGAGACCCCACAGCGACAAGACAGCTTTCCACCTGGTTATTCAATGGAAAGACCCACCCACCAGCAGACAAACTTCACTCGTACACCATGGACATTCCATCATGTTTTTTACTGCCTTGCACTCCTGAGACAACGAAGGAGGCCTGCAAAAATAAGAGCCAAAGAAACAGAGGAAATACGGTGAACGTAGTGTGGAGAAAACACGTCATAAAAAAAGAAAAGGAAGAAATCTGTATCTTCACAAAAATATTTTGAACCTGGGAGGAGAGAGGTGCCATTTAAAAACTTTTATCAGTAAGAACAGTAAAAGATGGCTTGGAAATGAAAAACAGGATAGGAAAAAAATTCAACAGATGGGCTAGAAGTCAAAGTTATCTCCCCCCAAAATAACAAAAAGACAAAGATGATTAAGAATAACAACAATTTTTAGAAGTCAGAAGAGAGGAAAACAGAATATAGGAATTAAAGAAATAAGAAAATGTCCAAGACTTAACTGTCAAAGTAACAGACGACTTTGAACCTGAGGAACTGTTCCAAATTAAAGGAAGCTAAAGATGCACATGCCAATTAAACATACCAAGTGATATGGATTTGGATGCTGGCCCTAAACACATGTACCTCTGTGCATATTTATTTAGCTACAGTGGACATTATTTGGACAAAAGAATTCAAATAAAGCCGAATTAGCAATTAAACATTTGTTTTAAAACTGAAACTAATTCATGAAAATAATCAACTATCAGTAAGAGGACAATTTGGTAGTATCTATATAAAATCATAAGCACATGTGTTCCTTCATTTAGCAATTCTACGTCTGGGAATTTGATCTAGACTTATAATTACGTGTATGGGAAAGGACTTATATACAAGGTTACTCACTGTAGCATTGATAACAGCAGAAAGACTCAAATCCCCATGCCTCACCTCAGTACTCCCCAAAAAAGAATGCCCATCAACAGGATACTAGTTAAATCAAATTGTGGGGATTCCACAACGGGCCACAAGGCAGCTTAAAAATATTCCTAATAATTAAGGGTAAGAGGAATCTCTTTGTGAAATGATGGGGGAAATCTCAAGATATACTGACAAGGAAAAAAAAGACAATGACACAGCAGTGGCCGTAGTGCTTGTGGGGGAGGGAGAGGAGCAGGGAAGACAGACTTGCTTAGACAGGATCATTAACAGTGCCTGGGAAGAATCCCAATGATACCGAGGTGAATGCTCAGAACACTGGGCATGGGTCGCAGAGCCACCTTACAGATTTACGATTTGCGGCGTTATCCTTCTGGTCCTTTCAGGAATAAATCCCTTTGAGCGCATCCCACGATGGGTATCCCATAGCTGTAACCACATTAACCAGCATATACCATAAGGAGGTCAAGAGTACTAACAGACATGAGAAAAGTTTTTTAATAAAGTAAGTGAATATATGACAATGAATAATAGCTCACTATAATTAGGAAAACAAACATGAATAAGGAGAACGCCTAGGACAATGTCTTGCCCCCAGTTCTCTAATCTCTCCTGGACTGTCCCATTCTTATTTCACAGTCAGGTGTTCAGATGTAGCCTTTCTATGCCACCTGAAAATATCTCAGGGGGCACCATCCTCCTGAGGGAAGTTTTCTTTGCACAACTTCAGGACAGCAGAGGACCTAAATATTTCATTTTCTTTTTTTTTTAAACACAGTATAGTGATAGCACCTTTTTAAAAGGACTAATGTGACAGGCTGCTTAAAGCATTCCACCAAAGGCCTGGACTATTAGCGCTATTTGATACACCAAAGCTCTTCTCCTTATCCTTGTCATTCCATAAAACAAGAAAAATGGCCAGTCAAATAGTTAGATACTCTATCTCACTAGTATTTGAGAAAACAAATGTATCAAAGTTTAGACAATGAAAGAAATCTTTCACCCAAACAGGTAAATAAAGGAGCTAGACTTTCTCCTGCCAACAAATCACTCCCACAAGTGAAAGGTACAGTTACAGATGTTAAAACGCGCTGAAGTGTTAACGCTCCTTGCTAATCATTTCAAAAGACAGCGACTATCTGCTGGGTAATGGAGGGGGAGGTCCAAAATGATGGGAGCGTATAGCCTGGAAATCTTGGTGACTGTGATTAAGGACCCAGTAACTGACAGCTGGCTGCACCGCAAGTTAGTGAACTCAGAAGGACTACGACACAAGATATGCCACCTGGATGATGAAACCTGAGCAGGCCAGGAGGCGGTGCCCTAGCTGAGTCGCGCCCTGTGGGTTGTGTCTCAGCTGCAGACCAAGGTGTGGGTCTGCATGCTGACCACGGCTGCTGTCATCTCCAGGCTCTGAGATGCAGCTTGGAATCCAACACCCAGGAATTTCAACATCTTGGTATGAATCTAATTAGCCTCTACAAAATTTGTAATATTTTGATCAAATTACAGCAAGACTTGTCAAGATAACCAAAAATGGAGGAAAAAAAAGAAAAAAGCCATACAGACACAAAAATTTGATTGCCAGTACGATTTCCTTGTTCTTTATCATTTTCGTGATTACACTGTAGACACTGCATTGATACCCAAGCTGGATACTGTATTTGTGTATATCAACTTTCTAATGGTCTGTTTCTAGATTATACAGTATACATTGTCTACAGTACAGTACAATGGTTCTAGAATATATAATACCTTATTATATAAACTGATTAAACTAGTACACTTTCACAGTGAAAATAAAATCTGCTTTAGAAGTCTATCAAGTAAAACTCACATGAAATTGAGAAGTCTTAGGGTTAGCAAAGCAGTGTGTGAATGCCTTGTTATCAGACGTCATTTGTGTTAGGTACAGTGGCAGATACAAAGGAAAAAGAAATCCAGGCATCTGGAGCCTTTGGGCAGCTCTCTCCTGGCCTCCATAAATAGGGTCATAAAGACTGACCTGCCAAGGAGATGGGAAAAGGCAAAAAAAAAAAAAAAAAAAAATCTCTCCACCTCAGTGTGTGATTTCCACTGCTCTGGTCAAAGAGCTTTGTCCAAGGCATTCTCATAACCCACATAAGCTAGCTACCGGTTTCTCTCCTTTTCCTATTATTGCACATATAGTACGTACAGGCACTACACGTATTACTTCATTTAAGCCTTGTAACAATCTGAGATAGATGTTGACAGTTTTATTCCCATTTTAGAGATGAGGCGATTTATGACCAGAGAGCTTAAGTAATTCCCTTGGGATCTGAGTTACATTAGCACCCAGACCTGACTCCAGACTCAAACTCTTAACCACTTCCCTCTGACACCATGGTTGAGGCTTTCAAAAATATCTAGATAAGATGTTTCTTAATGGGTCTCACCTCAACTGCCATTAAGACAATTAAAACGTACTATTTCCGTTCCTAATCACCCCTTCTATTTCCACTGTAAAGAGAACACACCCACTCCGAAGGACACACAGAGCCCCGGGGAAGGACACCCACGTCCTGGGGGTCTGAGAGCAGCTCTGGGTGAGGGGCCGACATAAGGCGTACCTTTTCCGCAATGCCGTTTTCCGTCGTGTAGATTGCCATGAGCTCGGTGTCTTCATTGTCCTGTTCACCGCTTGACGTGGCACCTCCGTTGATCACCACCTGAAGAGAAGAAACACTCCGTTTACAGGAGGTTTCATCATACACCACTCTGCTGTATAGAAACATGTTCCCACTAAAAGCCTTTTTTCAACTTTCATCAAAGACAAAAACTGTCTTCCACCTATCCCACTAGCCAAGTTTTGAGTTTTCGTAAATGAAACTCCCAATAAGGGTGTGTGCTGCATGAGTGACCACACATGCGTCTTGGATGGAAGAGAAACACTCCATGTACCCCACAGAGCTGAGGCCACATGAACGGGAGGGGCACTTGAGGGTGACCAGAAACGGAACATCCAAATAAACTACAAGTAGGGTCCCCAGTGCCCTCCAGAGACGAGGGGGGCTCGTTTGAGGAGCCAAAGCTGCTCCTGAGGTGCTTCTGAGACGTGCTGAGCTGCCTGGTTAAGATTGCTTCCCAAGTAAGGGCCTGGTAACGGCTTCAGGCGCAGCAACCCCGGAGGAGCAAACGTGTAGCTAGAGCAACTCACCCACTGCTGTTCACCTGACTACTAATTCCTATTTCTCACTGGGATTAAGTAACCTAGCCTGCTGGTGCGGGTGTCCGCTCCGGGTGTCGGTGGGGGTGGGGGCTACAAAATCTGTGCCAACAAAATCTAGTTCCTGGGGCCCTCAAGGTGAGCACTAGACACCAGCCCGAGAGGACTCAAGGCAAACACGCAGGTGCCAGGCAGGTCACCACCCCTTTCGTGCCTGCCCTCGGGGAGCTGCGACGGAGCCTCTGTAGGTTGTGGCAGCCCACAGCCAAGAGCCTTTTAGCCAAATGGTTCCATTTCCAGGAATCCATCTTGAAGAGCTAATACTAAATGTAACTCTACATATGAATAGCAGCATAAGTACATTTTTAAAATACGGAGGGGAGAAAAAGAAAATACATAAAAAGTTTAGAATCTGGTATTGCAGAATACACTAAAGAGAAGTAAAAGATGAATGGTGGCATAAGAGAAAATACAGTGCAACATATATAAACAACGTAAGATTGATAATTGTGATTCATAAAGAACACTGCAAATCTATAATACCAACAATCAGAAGGAAATGGGCTAAGGACAGGGGTATACAGTTCACAGAAAAAAAAAAGAATATAAGATGCATGAAAAGTTCTACCTCATCTAAAATTATATAGTTAACAATTAAAATGTTATTTTTTAACATAAATCATGGGGAAGTTTTACAAGATGAATCTGGTGTTGACCAGGGTATGGAGGAAAAAACTATTCTGAGATTATTAGATATATTATGTCCTTGGAGGAATGGTCTTTGTGGAGGGTGGTTCAGCAATGGAATTTAACACAGGCATTTTCTTGGATGCAGCCATTACACTCATAGGAACATCCTCCAGAAACATCCATGCATATGGTATGTACATACAAGGTTGATGACTGCAGCATATTTAAAATGCTGACCACTTGGAAACAACTTAAATGTTCATCAAGACAGATATTATTAAATTATGGTATATCTATTTTGAGAATAACATTCAGCCATTAAAAATAAAATAATAAAGCTGATGAACTACCAAGGGAAGAATTCCCAAAAGGACGGTTAAAAAAAAAAAGGTCACAAAACAGTAAGCCTAGAATTATTCCAATTATGCTAAAAGGAAAACGTAACTCCTCTCCCTACCTGTCTAAAGACTTGGCAAAGGATTCAAATCCGTCAGAGACCAACAGGAAGGCTGTCCCAGGGGCAAAGGGGGTGGGCACCTTTCATTTTTTTCACTACCAACCCTCCTTTATAGTATTTGGATCTTTTATAATCAGTATGTATTCATGTGTTATTTGTATACTGCCTTTTAAAATAGATATTAAAGGTGTATACCAAAATATTAGCTGTGGTTGCCTTTAATCAGTGGGGACACTTCTGCCTTTTTTTCCTTTATTTTTTTGGTAATTTTCTATAATAAGGACAATATGTTTTTTACAACAGATAAGACTAAAGATCTAAGCAGCCTAGCTGGGATCAAGGAGGCCCAGAGAGATTTAAATCCAATTCTTTTTATAGTTGAGGAAATCGGGCCAGCAAAAAATTAAACTTCTAGTTACATAGATTATAACCCAAATCTAAGGCTAGTTGTGAAGTATGCCAGAGATCTTAATTAACCAGTACATAATTCTTACAGGGCGGAATTTTCTCCTATCACTTCAAATAAAGATTAGCTTTTAAAACTATCTCTGAGTCATGATACAGCTGTTTATAAAGCCAACCAGGTTTGTGGCATTTGCCTATAAAACTAGCTGCCAGCAAGTTCAAGCCCACAACTGAAACTCTCACTTCTATCAGAACTATGCTCCAAGTCACAGAAACCAAGGAATATACCCACTCCAAGTGAACTCTCTTGAAACAATGATTAGTCACTATCTCGCGGGAGAGACCCAGATCAGTAGGGAGAGACCCAGATCAGATTTCAAGTCCTAGCCTAGCCAAACCTAACCTTCAGCTGCGTTCACCTTTGGCTGCTGCAGGGAGTCGGGGCTTCATGGGTTTGGGGTTTCTTCTTGGGTGATGAAAATATCCTGCAACTAGAGGTGGTGGTTGCCCAGCATGGTGACTGTGTTAAATGTCACTGTTCACTTTCAAATGGTTTATTCTGTTGTGTGAATTTCACCTCAAAAACATTTTTTCAAATCTATACTTGTGACACCAAAGGATTTTGGCCAAGTTGGCAACTCCCACTCCTCCCCCAACTAATTCACTACACATACACACAATTAGATAAGTACCAAAAAATGCAGATGCCCCCAGCCTAGGAAAAGGCTCACATATATTCATTCAACAAACCCTGTTTGAGCACCTGCTGTGCTCAGGCATGAGGATGCAGGTCTGTTGCTTCCCCGAGGAGCCCCACCAGCGTGGGTGCCAGGTAACAGGACCGTGACTGAACACAAGGTGCAGCAGAGAGCCCAGGCGGTGCCGCGCAGATGCACACTCTGAATTATCACTCTGATGGCAGCAGGAGAGTGGAAGGGTGAGGGGGATGGTGGCAGAAACAGAGGCAGACAGATCCTTTATGAGGATCCTAACAGACAAAAGGAACACTGGCTTAGGCCAAGGTATTCACTGTGATCTGGAAAGGTGGTGTGGCTCAAAAGAGGGCAAGGATGTGCTTTATGCCCCCTGGGGACTGCATGGATAGGAGCTGCAGCACAGCAGCTGCGAGGCATGGGTGCAGAGGGGACAACACTGCAATATGAGGGGCAACACCCCAGCCCTGGACAGGATGTTGGAAACAGAGGGGTAAAGTGTCCAGGCTGCCATCCAGTTCACTCACCTGCGTGACCAGTGAATGAAGGTGCTAGTCCCAAAGAGGCTGGTGCAGGGAGAGGCAGAGGGATAAACTGGTACAAAAGAAGTTTGTGAGCCAATCAAAGTGTGTTTGCTCCATATAACTCATCCCATAAAGGAAGCTTACCTTCCCAGGCCAGTTAGGAAGGTCATTTAACTGTAAATATTGACCTAATCTAGCTAAGACTTCTAAATACATTTCCATGCGTCACAGCCATTGTCATCCCTGGGGACCTCAGGGCGCACCTGCCACCCCCATCAGCCTCACATTCCAGAACCCAGCTGCTGGCCCTCTCACATGCCACCCTCCTCCTGGAAATAGCAGAACACGCCCCTGCTCCCTACAGCACTGCTCCAGCACTCAACCGACCTCCAGCTAGGAATGGAAGCAAACCTGGGATGTGGAAGGTTCTGGAACAAGGGGGAGATGAACCAGGTTTTTACTGAAGGAAGAAAAGGATTCAGCACCCCAGAGGCCAAGGTGATAGGAGGTGGGGAAATCCACTGCGGCTGTGTGGCTGGCCTGCTGTCTCCACTGTGTGTACTGGAGGAAATGATCAAACATTACTGAAAGAGTAAAACACTAGTTTGTTTTACTAAATTTTTCCTTTCATTTATTAAATTAGCTATTCCGATGGTGTTTTTTTTAAACACGAAATTTAATTTTAAAAATAAAATATTAACCTGATGAAGTGGGGAGTTTAATAATCATAATGTTGCACATGTAACTGTAGATTAATGATACCAAAATAAAAATAAAATAAATAAAAATAAAATATTAAAACCAGTTCTTCAGGAAAGGCACTGAGTTTTTTTTTTAGAGAAAAGGATAAAAATGTTGCTGATACTATCAATGCTTCACATTTTTGAATCTCTAAATATTATTTCAACTGGGAAATAAAACACATCTTGGAAAGCTTTCTAAATGTAAATTGAGACAGTTTTCTTCTGTGTTGTCAACAGCATCACAGATAACGGGAATCCTGGCATCATCCATCTCAGGAAATTGATCATGTTTTTATTTTTTAAAAAATCAGATTATTTTGGGGAACAAGATGTCCTTTCCTTCCCCAAAACTATGTGAAAACAAACCTGTGGCTTTACATCTGCCCTCCTAAACTAATATTGTACAATCACTCAATCAGCTATGAAAGGGGGTTTTGTCTGCCTAAATTTTCTAGTTGATTTTGTCTGTCTCCAATCTGCAGGGCTGTGGTGTCTTTGCAGGGAGAATGCGTCTGTTGCTCGATAAATACGTCTTTCTTGCTCAGATGGTTTATTTCTACTGAGTCAAGAAAATGATGCTCCTCAACAGTCATCCTGGGGAGGCCGAATGTCGAGGCAGCAGAGGTGATGGGATCAAGAGCCGGGGTGGGTGCGGCACGCCGAGCGTCCTCAGCACAGCCGGGCCAGTTTAGACTGACATGGAATGAACCCGTCACTCACACAGAAGTCACAGTCAGTGAGCAACTGCACACACCGGAAGGTGAAGGGCACAAGCACCTGGGATCCCTGTGCCGCGGGTCAGAGGGTCAGAGTTCCATTTATCACCTAGTCAGGGTCTCGTATAATTCACCCAGCACTATTCTGTGCCTGGTAGCTGAGCGAACCGTTTTATACTAAATCGCTTTTAGAGTAATAATCACGTTCCCCAAATTAACTGTTTTCTACTCTTTTAATAAAAGGCAATGCTATTCTTACCCTACCCCCCTCCAAACACACACATGGTTATTTCCTCTAGCATCCGTATCTACTCCACAGTTAAAATGTTCTTGAAAAAATAAAGATGCCAAGATTAGTGTTTCTCAGCCTTTAACCCAAATCCCTTTTAATGAACATTAAAAATCTCCACCTACCTTCAATACTAATTGAAGTTTTTTTCTAATTACTATAAAAAGTAAATCTGAGTATGATGTCAATCTTAAGATTATAAGCCACAAGACGTAGCTGAACCCTCACAGAGCGCCAGCAGCCCTGACAGCGGCTGAGGCCACCAGCCCCTACCTTGTTCTCACTCTTCCGCACACACGGCAGCCCCCAGGACACTCCCCGGGCTACATGCCAGCAGAGCCACCGGAGCAACCAAGCCGCCTCCTTCCCTGGCACGGCCAGGCCCAGGCTCCTCAGGGCAGCCTCTAACTTCCTCAGCCTTGGCCAGAGGGGTCCTGGGGCCCCAGCCACGTGCCCTCAGGGTTCCAGCTCTGTCCCACCCGTGCCCCAGCTCAACTCGTCCTTAGAGAGGAGCCAGGAGGTGCCTCACCCCTCCCCAATCCCACCCCACACCCAAAGCACCTAAAGGGTTGGCATGCCTGTCACTGGCCCACAGTGAGAACCCTTGTGCTCCTGCTCTGACACACGCCCCATGGCAACAGTGATGGTGACAGCTAACACTTACCGGGCACAGATTCATGCCAGGCACTGGGTGGGAACTTCCCTTCAAGGTGATGTTTACAAAGAGCTGAGGTAGAGCTTTCTCTGTGGACCACCATCCTCAAACGAATTCCAGAACAGAGCCTAAGGCACCCAGCAGGTTACAGCACTCCACCTGGAAGGGGCTATGTCTTCCCAGATATAACACATTACAGATAACAAGGTAAATTCTCTGATAGGTAAAGAATAGGTAAGGGATACAAACCAACAAGAAAAGAGTCAATACCCCAATAGGAAAACTAGGAAATATGAATGGCTCCTTAACATCTGAAAACAACCTCACTCTTAAGAAGACTTTTCCTTTCTACTGAACTGGCCAAAGCTCAGTCTGCCCCACGTTCACTGCAAGCACACAAAGAAACAGGCACTCAGACACTACAGATGGGGATGAGGTTTTCTCAACAGAGGGCACTTGGTGGCAGCCCTCATTTTACTAACACATCCACTGCCCCAACAGTCCCGCTCTTGGAAATTAGCCTTCTATTACATGTGAGTAAATAACTTTTATGCAGATGCAATGCAGTGCAAATTTTAAAAGTAAAATATTAGAAACAATCTAGATGGCTTGTCAACAGGGAATAAGTAAAGTATGGTACATCCATACCACAGAATGTTCTTCATATTCCAAATGGCCATGTACAGAACACCATCCGTGATATGTTAGTAAGTGAAAAAGCAAGAGTAGAGCTATAGACACAGAAGACAGAGAATGCATTTGCTTGCATATTCACAGATGATTTCTGGAAAGTAGGGCATGGGGAGAATTGGTGTGGGACCAGGTGAGGCACTTGTCACTCTGTACCTCTGTACTCTTAAATTTTGAATTATATGAATGTATTACCTAATGTTTAAAAAATAAGTAAAAAATTTAAAACTAGAACCTCTTTAAGGAACAACTATCAAAATTATGGTACATCCCACTGAGTTAAATTCTAGGCTGCTGCTAAGAAGAATGAGACAAACCCTTTTGTGCTTTCTGGGAAAGAGGCCCAGGACATCTTGTTAGGCGTGATGAAGCACATTACAGAACGGTATGCAGAAGTACCAGACAGGTTACGTACAGAATGATAGGAGCACCTTTCTGCTTTACTACTACGAATTTATATGGAACCTCTTCGTGACCTTCACCACTGTTTCCAGTATGAGAGTGGAACCCCTTCCATCCAGGTCTCTATGAATGTGGCCACAAGGATAATCCTTCACGAGACGGAATGGAGCCAAAAAGATTCTCCCTACCTGTGTGTGACTTCTAGTGTTATAGTTCAAAACCTTTGTCAAAGCATTTTCACATTTTACTAAACCACTAATTTCTCCTATTCTTTTTTGCACATTTAACATGCATCAAGTTCTATGTTGGTAAATTCACATATACTTCTTCATTTAATCCCTGTAACAACCATGAGACAGATGCTAGTTTTTATTCCCATTTTACAGATGAAGAAACTGATGTCCAGGGAGCTTAAGTAATTCCCTTGGGGTCTAAGTCACATGTGCAATGCAGACCTTACCCCAGACCTTAAGCTCTTCCCTCCATGATCCTGGCTGAAGCTTTAAAAATATCTAGACACTCTCGGAGGGTGTCCCTACCCTCCCTGGCTCACACACTTGTTTAGGCCCTTGAAGAATCTTAATGGAGCAGTCAGGCAGGACTGCTTCCTGAAGCCAGCTACATCTGCATGATCGTCGACGGCATTAGCCCCTCTCAGATCCCCTACCACTTGACTGCATTGCTGATCTGGTTTAAGGCACACAGTGGAGGTGAAGGAAGGAAGTGGGAAAAACATTTATTAATTGCCTACTGTGCACAGGATCTGATGTGCACGTGTATGATCTCATTTCCATCCCAGATGCAAACAAGGAGGCTGTGGCCCTGGGTGCAGTGGGCACAGCTCTGGTCAGCAATGCTACCAATCCCCCCCACCAGTTTCCTCAAACTGCTGTCTAAGCCAGGGAGTCTCTCTGTGACTGTGAATTCTAACAGTGCTATGGTCATTCTGATCATCAGAGCAGCTCAACAGAGAAGAAGCAGATGGTGGGGGAAGACAGATATTCAGATTCATAAACAGCCAAGGAACGTTGGGAAAAAGTGTTCCACTTCACTAAAAGTCGAAACTAAGGCGATCAGATGCCAGTCATTCACTTATCAATATATGGATTTTAAATCCAATATATATTACTGGCACAGGGCAGGAGGTCTCACACAGAGCTGCTGCAAGTGTAAACTATTGCAGTAAGGTTAACATAAACTAGGCTATCATTTATTACAGCAAAGAATTCCCAAGGTCCCAATGAAAGTGGAAAAGTTAGAGCCACAATTTGCTATTATGTCTCAATTACAAGTTATGCTTTCAATAGCACTGATATGCCAGGATATAACATGAAATTAAAGGGCTTTATAAAGCAGATCTTTTGCCTGTATGTCTTGGAACTTTGTAGAAGGACCCCCAAATATTTGTTTTAAGTCTCTGGAAAGAAATACACCAAAATACTAGCATGTTATTTTTCTGGCTGATAGAATTCTACATAATTTGTTTTCCCCCTCATTACGTAATTATATATTTTTCTAAAACTCCCAGAGTGAACATATTTCTTTTGTAAATGAAGTTATTCAGATAATGAAGTGACAGAAAACCAACATGTGAACCATAAAAAAGAGATCAGTTTTCTTGCTATTTCTATTCACTCCAACAATACACTTGTACCACATGAAGCCTGGGAGAAGTCTGGATGCTTTAAAATATGTACAGTGAAAAGGGGGCAGAAGAAGCAACCGGACGATCACTGCCATCAGCCTCCCATGGCCTGCCTTCCTGAAGCACTTCCATCAAATCCTAACCAGAAATTAGCTTTTTCGCCAACAGAATTATGGGCTTAGATGATGGTAAAGAAATCAAGCTGAAATATCTTACCACTAATTATGAAAGCTCAGAAGCTTGCCTACCTAGACAGATGAGCACAGGTTAGGAGGGAATGGAGAATTTAGACGTCAGGTGTTCAGCAGGTGTGAATACCGCCAAGAAAATGAAATCCTAAATAGCCTAGGAATACAAAAGACACAGGTGGGAATGACAATCAGGGCTGAGAAGGAACAAGGCTGGGAGCCCAGATGGAGGCTGTCGTGCTGATTCAGGCAAGAAATGACATGAGGATGCAAAGGAAGACTGAGGCAGCAGCAATGGTGCTTGCTGGTGGGCCTGACGGGGCAGGCAAGGCAGGGAGCTCGGGCAACAATTTCTGTTGTATTCCCGTCACGGCTGGTATCAGAGCAAAAAGCAAGCACTGAGTAAGAGCAGAACAGACAAGACATTCTTTAAGGTCCAAATTCTATGGATCTGGCCTCTCACAAAGGGAAGAGAAAATTGGCCAGAATGCTGATCAGCTGTGGAAACCTGCTCTACGGAGGGAGTGCAGCGACTGTAGTTCTATGACTGTTCATAACAAATTTTGCATGTGCCCGTCATTAGGTGGGCATTTTTTATTAAACAAGTCTCATTTCATTTAAAGCTACCAAAAGTCTATCCAATCAAAAGTAAGCTGCAATATTAAAAACTAGCTGAAACCTCAAAACTAGAGCAGAAAAATCTTAAGAACTTTAGAAAGAAGAGGTAAGGAAAAGAATCTCTTACCATGCAAAAAAATTTTCCTTTGCATCCCCCTTCCGTGTTTTTATCTCAAATCAAATACCGGCATATTCCTTTTCTAAAGAAATCTTTCCAACTTAATACATGCTAAACAAAAAAGGCTGCTCATCTTGGCTGTTTAATTTTGACCCATCAAGAGCACCCGTCCCTAAATCATGACCATGATGTAGTAAACTTCAAACAAAAAGAGGTAATTAAACCAATTCTCTGGAGATTCCAAGAAAACACTGCCTCTCTGTTCTCAGACCATTCTTAGAGCTATACGGTCAATCCCAAGATCTAATTATTCCGAAAGAAAGAGAACATTTTCCAAGACAACTATTATTACCATCCAACTGAGACTTGATTTTAAGATCTAGCAATTCTGAAACCTCTATTCAGGAATGTACAAGAAGGGACTCCATGGCACCTGGTATTAAAGTTGTAAGAACATGGACATATTCTAGGCTCTTCCATGTTCGCTTTTTTAAATAGAACTATTTGCACCAAAACATCTTGTGCCTTCTATTCAATGCTCAGAATGAGCACGTTCAAATCTGCCATCACAGAGTCAGGGGCCTAGAGGCATCAAACTTGCCATTAAATGATTTTTTCACCTGCCCTTCTCCACATCTGCCAATACCCCTTCTCTTACAGGAGAACCTAATGAGGGTACTCCTCAGCCCATATCCCTAATATCTCAAGAGTATCACCCAGACTGAAGGGACGGCACCCAAGAGAGGAGACCCAAACAGTCTCAAAGAGGCTGTTACAAATGGCAAAATGAAACAAAAAATTCAAGGGATCTTAAATGCCTTTCTAGCTCTGAACTCAGCAGTGAAACAAAGGACAATGTGCTGAAACAACAGGCTGTATTACAGACGGGCCTTTGACCACAGGAAGTTCAGACTATTAACCAGGTTGCCCCTGGACCCCTACAGGTTCACATGACTTGAGAGCTGCCAACACTGGAGATCTGAGAGCAAACAACAAGCCTGTTCCTGGTTGCACTTCCTTAAGGTGATAGATAGTTCTTCAAGGCTTTTGCTGTGTTCTTCTGGATCTAATTTATTTGCGCTGCAGAACTCACCCCTATTAGACATTACCCAGCTACTTTTAAAAGCACACAAATTTACCCATCAAGATTCCTGTGGGATAAGGAGATCTTTTGCTATGTTTCTATTTAACATCAACTCTGGTCACACAATCTAATTTCCATGAATTCTGGGGACTCTGTATGTCTCTTGTTCTTACTGTGACCTATTCATTACTCTTTCTCTACGTATGGATTTATTCTTTTCCTTTTTAAATTATTGTCAAGGGCCTTTGTTTTATTCTGTTTAGAGGAACTCTGATTTCCTGCCATATGAGTTTTTTAAAACACAACACTTGTAACATTTGAGGAAGCACTTACCTAACACAGGATGCTGAGGAGTACCTCTAATGACGAGCTCAACACCCATGCCCTCAGCAGTCCCCTCCAGCAGCCCCCCACACCCCTGGATCTAAGCACCAGTGAGCTCTGGTTCCCACCATCCCACCTCCCTGCACGCTAGCACACCTGTCTCTAACACTTTAACAGCCTGAGGCCCACCTTGTGATTCATAGTAATAGGGGCCTGCACTGAGTCTAGCAAGGCCCTGACCAGCAAATAAAGAGATGGGTTAACCACTAGCCTCACGTGGCTATCACGCACTTGACTAGTGAGACTGAGGAACCGAATCTGAGGTTTTCATTGTAACTAACTGTGATGTAAACAGCCCCGTGTGGCTGGCAACTATCACACTGCACAGCACAGATGAGAGAAAGAGAGAAATGCAGAGCTGCCAGAATGGTTCCTCTTCAATGGTTACATTTCTGAAAAGACAGGAACTGTGGGTGTAGTCAGAGTAGGGGGAGGACCTCCGGAAAAAGCAAGGCAGAATATTTGCAGTCAGAGCAATGTAACTACATGCAAGGAAACCCCCTACCAAAACTCTGTGTTAAACATTAAGCTCTAGGGTCATTCTTCAGTAAGATCAGTTGGTGTTCCCCAGATAAAGAAGAGTACCCCATGTTGTTATTATGCTAATCATTTGTAAGATTCACTTTAGCATGCTAAAAGGCCCAGGCCTATGTGCTGTCTTTCCTCTTTCAGATCTGATGGGATGGTTTTGCAAATTGGGCAACTAATTTAGCATGCAGACCCAGCTGTAAACAACATAGTAAAAGGCAGGGAAGATTCACCTTAAAGATAAGATTGCATTCTAACAGCCAGGAAGTTTGGGAAGCAGGATTCTTAACTTACTCTTCAGCAAAAAGACAATACCTCAGCCCACCTTGGGGGCTGGGCAGGCCACCTTTTGATATGCTCCTAGACCAAGATGCCAGTATCCCAGAGAGATCAGGGCGAGAAATTCCTTGTGTTAAGTTAATTCTGGGTGTTCAGACACCACTTAGCAGGTCTGCACCCCTGAACTTCTTTTCATTTCTCGAAAAATCCTCATTTTGCCTATAAAACCCCCTAGACAACGCACCACACCAGACTCTCTTGTCCCCTCCAGGCGTGGGCCGGGAGCTCTGTCCTATCACTTTATTTCTAAATAAAAGCCTGTACCTTGCTCTCATACCTTGACTGTTTATGAAGCTCATTCTTCAGCTTCGTGGACGAGAACCCCGGCATCACTAGGATGAAGGAAGGCTCTGGCAGGCAGTGACATGCTGGTCCCAATGCTCAGTCACCCATGTGTGGGCGTCACTAAGAGTGGGGCCTTTGGCCTTCCTCCCTTCTTCCGCAAGCTCTCTCCCTGCCAGCCCATCCTCTCCCACTTGAGCCCACATCCTGGTAGCACCCCTGCTCTCTCTCTGGGCCCAGGTCGCACATACCCAGAGCCTGCAGGGTCTATGCGTTCCACCAGCATTTCAAATCCACAACCTCTATCATCTGCCATCACCCCCACCCTCCAAACCTAGGTTTTCCCTGGACTTCGTACTTTCTGCAAAAGGTACCAACCATCATTTAACCAGGTTCCTATATTTAAAAATCTTAATGTCATCCTTAACTTCCCTTCTCAGCCCTCAAAGGCCTTCAGAATCTCCTCTGCTATCAACCCCACCTTCATTCTCAGGGTCCCACCTGGGTTCAGGCCTTTGTCCAAACTCCCAAACTCCCCATCTTAGCCAGCAACACCCAAACAGTCCTTCCAAAATGAGTCCAGGCGTCTTCCAGCGGGCTCTGCGGCCCCTTTGGGAATCCCTACTGCAGAGCTCACCTACTGTGTGCTCTGCTCTTGCTCTCTTAACACTTGAGGGCAGAGGGCTAAGCTGTGAACCATTATGGATAGACATGGGTTTATACAGCATGTGTTCAATAAATAATTGCTAAATGACTATTACAACAGATGCCTGTTGTGGGCTAAATACTTTATACCCTCAAAATCATACATAGAAGGCTTAACTCCCACTGTGATGGTGTTAGGAAGTGGGGCCTTTGGGGGGTGATTAGATTTAAATGAGGTCATCAAGGCAGAGCCCAAAGTATGAGATTAGTGCCCTGAGAAGAGGAGAAAAAGAGACACCAAGAGCCTATTTCTCTCAACCATGTGAGAAGGCAGCCACCTGCAACCAGGAGAGGGGGCCTTAACCAAGAACCAAGTCTGCTGCACCCTCAGCAGGGTTCCTGCCTCCTCAACTGCGAGAAATAAATGTCTGTTGCTTAAGCCCTCCAGGCCAGGGCAGTATGTTACAGCAGCCGAGCAGACAGATGCTTTTCTTTCTTCTTTTTGTGCCCTCCTCCAGTCTGCTCTCTACAGTATTCCCAGATAGTTCTTCAACATTTCTAAAGTACAACCTATAGGACTATTCCTGTGGGCTAAAACTCTTGGAGAGCTCTTTACTGATAGACTAGAAATATCTAGACTTCTGTGAGTAAGATTCCAATATTTCCAGAATCTCTTGTCTGGCTTTAGTTCATCTCCATATCAACAGGTGTTTTCAAGGGGTGGAGAGAAGTAGTCATCTCCATATCAATTGGTGATTACAAGGGTGGGGAAGCGAGGGTATATCTGGACCAGAGAAGTTTGTTAGGGTCCCTTTTTACAGCTGGATTGGGAGAGACACCGGCAAGCAGAAGTGGACAACTGCTTGTAGGCAATAAATGGGTTTCTTCCACTTTATTTCTCCCTTTAACTAATTTTGGCTTCAAACGTAATTTGCCCTGGGCCGGGAACTTATTTTCCCCAGAGTTAGACTTCTTAGACAATCCTTCAAAACCAACCAGAAGCAAGACTCTCAGCTTGCCCATTCCAAAGTGACCAGCCCTCCTACTTTCCCCTCCTGCCCTGACTTGGCTCAGGCTGACCCCACCCTCTGCATGGTGGTCCCTTTCCTCAATTTGCACATGTTCCAAAGCTGCCTTTTGGTTCAAGGCCCACCTAAGCTACCACTGCTTCCAGGGCACAGCATGGCCAGGTGTCCTCTCCCCTCTGCTCCTCCTGCCCCGCCCATGCCTCCTTCTCCAGTGGATTGTGTGTTCATAGAGACATGTTTTAAAGTCAGCAACAAAAATCACCAAGAGGTACAACTACCCAAGGTGTCTGTTAGGAGTACTACCCTATAGTCCAAAATACCATTTTCCAAAGCACTGAGGGGCCATATTAGAAGGAAAAGAAACAAAACAAAAATGAAAACAAAACCAGGACAACCAAGTTGGCCAGATGCTCACAGGGAAAGTAGCTGGAGGAAATAAGAGACTGAGTCTCATTTGTCCCCTCTACTCCCAAGGGAATATCAATGACAGCAGTTAAATCCCAACTCTTTCTTTTGAAAACCATCCCCAAGAACACCTGCTGAACTCAGAAGATCGCATACAGCATGCCTGTCATTAAACAATGCTTGTGTGCAGCTCCCATCTTGCTCACCTGGCTGTGAATTTCTTGAGAACAAGAACCTTATGTGATCCAACTGATACAAACTTAAATTAACACACAGTGTGAACTAGACCCTTTGGGCAAATCTCTGCACTTCACCTTCCCAAAAAGCCACATTCAGGTCTAAGGCTGTCAGATTCTATGAAATTAGCATCTAGATCTTGTGGGATGAACAAAACAGGGAGACACCGATAGACGACCTAAGAGCAGAGACACAGCAACCAAAATAATCCCACCAGTCAGGCAGTGGAAAACTTAGCCCCCACCCTTGTCCTGTCAACAAGCAAATCATTCAAAATGTCCTTCTATCTTATTATTATATATTTTTTATTAAGATATCATTGATATACACTCTTATGAAGGTTTCACAAGAAAAACAATGTAGTTACTACATTATCCTTATTATCAAGTCCCCCCCATACCCCACTGCACTCACTGTCCATCAGTGTAGTAAGATGCCAGAGTCACTGTTTGCGTTCTCTGTGCTATGCTATTTTCCCTGTGACCCCACCACACATGTACTAATCATGATACCCCTCAATCCCCTTCTCCCTCCCTCCCGACCTGCCCTCCCACATCCCTCTCCTTTGGTAACCACTAGTCCCTTCTCGGAGTCTGTGAGTCTGTTGCTATTTTGTTCCTTCAGTTTTGCTTCGTTGTTATACTCCACAAATGAGGGAAATCATTTGGTATTTGTCTTTCTCTGCGTGGCTTATTTCACTGAGCATAATATCCTCTAGCTCCATCCATGTTGCTGCAAATGGTAGGATTTGTTTCTTTCTTATGGCTGAATAGTATTCCATTGTGTACATGTACCAAATCTTCTTTATCCATTCATCTACTGATGGACACTTAGGTTGCTTCCATATCTTGGCTATTGTAAATAGTGCTGCAATAAACATAGAGGTGCATATGTCTTTTTGAATCTGAGAAGTTGTTTCCTTTGGGGAAATTCCTAGGCGTGGAATTCATGGGTCAAATGGTATTTCTATTTTAGTTTTTTGAGGAACCTCCATATTGCTTTCCACAATGGTTGAACTAGTTTACATTCTATCTTATTTTTAAAGTTTTCTTAAGGTGGCAATTTCACTAGTGATTAAATATACTGTTCCTATTTTCATTATATTACAAAATATTTTCAAACAAGCCTTTTTCTATAGCCCCAAATTCCAACACATGAACGATTCCTTCATAAACATCCTTAAACAGGCTTTCGTTTTCATCTGTTTTCCTTCTTTTATTTCATCTTCCACTTTCTTACAAGCTCTGAAAGAGCTCAGGTGGACACACTTCTTGGCAACCCAGTTCCAAGTCATCCTGTGGTTCATGTGCTGGCCCCATACAGCCTCTCCCCTGGCATTTTCCCAGCAGCTCAATCCCATTCTATTACTCCTCTGTCTCATCCCCTCATTACCTCATCTTTCTCTTATCTCATTATAGGTAATGCTTACCTTTATAGCCTCAGAGTGGGGTAAAAATTCTAGAACTTCCCCCATGAAACTTCTCCTGTCAAATTAACTTTATATTCACATTGTATTTCTGTCCAACTACATATTACATCCATATTTCCAGCTCCCACATACTTGCAGGGACTCCTGATAAAGACGGATCTGGAAATCAATGCTTTGAGAAACACTCCTTCCCAACCCCACCCCTAAAAAATAATGATAGAGGGAAAAACCGCAAAATAGGCAAGCGTAAAAACAGACAAACCTTTCCAGATGTGAGAAACATAAAGCAATGAGTAGGCAGACATTGGGACCCAGGAGACTCTGGCCTGGGAGACCTCACTCAGGCAGCTCTAGGCTCCAGAGGAGAAACAGAGACTCCCCCACCCAAGGAAGGAGGGGCCAGAACCAGGGTCAGCGCTAAGCCTGGGGCCCACCGGTCTCCTCACTCCTTCACATCACAGGCTGCACCACTCAGGGGGAAAGCAAGGCCTCTACTGTGACACCCACTGTTGGACTGGATCCAGGAAAAGAAAATTCAAAATCCCAGAGAGGCAGGAGTGGTGGGGAGAGAAGAAAATCTCAAAAGGAACAATCAGAAGAGGATTTCACACCAGATGAAAGCAGATCAGAGAAATACTTTAAAATAAGTACATTCGGATCCTCAATGATATAAATGAAGAAACACTTTAAAACAAACATACATATAAAACTTAAGAACCAAAAATAGGAAGAAATGAACCAAACAGAAATTTTAGGAGAACTATCACTGCAATAAAAACTCAACATGAACACATGACTATACACAAAGAATTAGCAAATTGGAAAATAACCTTGGGGAGTCACCCAGAAGGTAGCACTAGAAAAAATATCCAAATCATGAGAAAGCAGTTAAAGAGAAATAGCAATGGGCTGGAAGGCTCTAGTGTGTAATTAACATAAGGTCACCTGAAGTGGAGAACAAAATACAGTTATACTCAGATGCACCAAGACAGGGCAGTGACCATTCCTGTGTCCTCAGTGTAACTGAAAAGAAAAGTGAACTGAGAAGGGAGAGGAATGCAGGAACAGCAGTAAATATGAAACCTGATCATGTATGATGGTGAGTGTCACTGCTAGCTATAAAATATCCCAACTGGGATGCGAACATAAGAAACCTACATGAACATAAGAAACCTAAAACTCTCGGCCATCATGACACTGACAAGGCAGGTGGGCGGCAAGGGTGGGCTCAAGTTCATCTCTCAAGTGGAGACGGTGAGGGTGAGTGGTCTGCTGGGTTCCGAGGCAAAGAAACACAGCAGCAGAGACCACTCAATAGCTGTGCATGAAACACTCCTTTCACTTTTCAAAGATGACCTCATTAAACTTGAGAAAGTGACTTCTCTTCCTCTACAAAACCTCTGTTGACCTAAAGCCTTTAATACAACACAGAGGCCAGATTCAAGATGTCACTTTATAGGAAGAAAGAAAACAGTAGTGCCCATTGTGAAATCAGTGCAACATCTCTGTGAATAGGGTAAAAATCAAAATTTGTTTGGTCAGGCTAACCAATGTCCTTAAAGATGCTGTGGTCACATCTTTCTTACTGAGTAACGCTGCAATAAGGTGAATTCCAGAACCAGGTTTTAAGGAATCTTAGAATGGTATTCTTGCCATTAACCTGTGGATAAAGTGAAGGTTCCTGTGGCCAGGATTCTCACCTGGCCCTGGTTGGCTAGCTCACTATACTCGTGTGGGCAATACGTTGTTATTGACTCTATATAAAGAGTTCCATCCAGTGCTCTGGGCAACATGGTGGCACTGCTGCAAGGCTGCAGGAGAGCAGAGACAAGACTGGAGTGGTGGCAGTGCCGAGGACAAAGACTGAGAGGGCCGTGGGGATAGAGAGGCCCAGAGGCAGAGACCGGCTTGCTGCATGCAGACTCTCTCTGAGTAGATGGGATTCTAGTGATTGACCTGACACCGTGGAAATAAAGTTGGGTATAACCCTTTCACCCCAAGAACATTCTACCGTCATTTCTTTGGTCAACTGAATCCATAGTGAACTTGTCTGGGATGAAACCCACTGGCAAGACAAACCTCATTTACAGTATTAAGAGAAAAATACCTTGAGGCAAGTTCTCTCTAAAGAGCTTTTTTTCTTTTTTAAACCAACAGTTCAGTCAACTTTATACCCATCAGGTCATAACCCTACATCTGGAAAAAATATAAGCACTGAATATAATGAATGTGTCATCAGCCTTATCTGACTGATACCATTTGTCCGGGGAAAACTACCTCTATTTTGGATGCTGCTGCCCTAATACCATGGACATCTGGGTTCCAAATGACAAGTCATTCCTTCATTCATTCTCCCACCTTGCAACAGAAATATGAAGCTGAGTTTCAGGTTATTTCATAAGATACATTTCTGCAGATAAAAGTAAGCTCTCACCATCCTCCAGTACACAGTAGGCACTGGGCCAGCTCTACAGTGTCTGTTCGTAGCAATGCTTGCTTCCTTCCTGGAGTTAATCCCATCAGGTGACTCCAGGCAGAAAGCAGATCCAAAATCAGGGTCAGCCAAAAGGGTTCCCAGAGACTGTGTCATGTAAAAAGCATTTGGTTTTCAACTGCCTTAGCCTTCACTGAAAACAGGAGCATTAAAGCCAACCCTATGTTGCGTCAAAAGGGACACTACTGAGAATAAGTCAAGAAGAAAGAAGTCAGGGAATTCTTTACTCTTACCGGAAGAGTAAAGAAAGCAGGATGCTTTGCTTCATCTTCGTATTTGCCTTCGGTGGAACTTCCAGCCTCCATGGACTTGGATGTAGTGTTCTTACCAATACCCATCACTGAGAGGAAGGGAGTAGTTTGGCCGTTGGACTGGCGTGGCTGGAAGTGAAGACCTGCTCAAGCGAGGAGCCCTGGACCCAAGCTGGCTCTTCCAGTGCCTGCAGCACGATCCTCAGGCAGAGATGAGCCCCACAAGTGCCATCTCTTAGCACCTAGAAAAAGAGAAAGCAGCAAATCAGCTCAAGCACATGAGCAGCACAGGACACAGTTTCACGTTTCCTGCACCGAAGAGTCAGAGTGCAAATTATAACCAAACATCAAAAAAATACATCACTTAATTACACCTTTTAAGTCCTCAACAGTCTTCCTTTACAGTCACTTGGATTCTGACTCGCTCCCTGGAGAGGAGGACCACTAAACCCAAACATCAAAAATATCAGAATACTAGGGAGGGAAAGAGCACAGGGATTTTTTTTTACATGCATATGGTATGTATTGCATAGCCCTGCACTGTCCAACAGAGCTCTCTGCAGTGATGGAAATGTCCTATATCTGCTTTGCCCAATCCAGTTGTCACAAGCCACAAGGCTACTGAGCATTTGAAATGTGGCTAGTACCACAGAGAAACTGAATTTTTAATTCTATCTAATTTTAATTAAATTTAAATAGCTACTTGTGGTTAGTTGCAACCATATCAGACAGTGCAGTTATAGCCAATTTACTGATTGGATGAATATTAAAATTCTGAATTCCCTACAGGTGCCCAATTAAAGGCAGGGGAAGCCACTCAAAGGCATAAAAAAGAGGAGATAAAACCAACCAAGGATCCAATGGCCACACAGAATTCCAGGAAGGTGGCAAGTTGGGCTTTAAATGGGCTAGAATGCCATACCAAAAAAAAAAACAGCCCAACCATTCAATATCAATCAAATGACAAAACTAAAAGAACACCTCCCCCACCCCCACCCCCACAAAGAGAAGAAGGGGAAGTACATGACCAGAGACAGGAGAGGAGGGAAAGGAGATCAACACTGCCAGACCCCAGATGGGTCCGGAACACTCAGAGAATCTGACATTATTTAATAAGAAAAAGTGCAACACGCCACAAGAGAAAATCGAAGCATAAGTCAAAAGCAGGAAATTGTCAAAACCATTCTATGCAGCCAAGTTTCGGTGAGGAAGAAAATTAAAAACTCAGTTTCAAACAAGAAAAGTATGACTTGGACAATAAAAGAGATCCACCCAAAGATTAACAAGCATTTGGAGAATCTGACTTCAAAAATGAGAGGACACAAAGGATCCCAACAAGGGCTGGCACACGAACAACAAGACGTGCCTAGGTATGCCTACACTTTTATGAAAAAAGCAATAATACCACAAGCAGTTGGTGGTGGAAAGGGACAGAGCACATTCAACAGCACTCTGATGAGAATGACGTCAGATTTTAACACCAATTAATTTCCCACTGGGAATGAATAACCCAGGCAAGCTGTCCTACAAATGTGAGAAGATACCTACCTATGAGAAGTTTAGAAAAACAAGTAGAAAACTCCCTGTTTAAGGAATTCTGTTAGGGACACCTTTTATTCAACAAATACCTCGGATGACCCAGGGGAAAAAACTGAAATGTAAACACATAAGAGAAACAATTATACAAAATTTGAGAGTTCATTAGTTAGAGGGCAAAAAAAGAAAAAAAAAAGTAGCCAGAACATCAAGTAATCTCAGTGGAATTGAGCTAGGTGCACACAGATTTTTCTGAGGTGGCTTGTTTGGTTTAAATTGTCCATGCACATATCCATGTCATATCCGTATCCGGCTTTCAACCACAAGGGATTTTCTCTCCAGGGGACATTTGGCAACATCTGGAGACATGTCTGGCCATCACAGTTGGAGGAGGGGTAGACAGATGCTAGGGGAGCTGGTAAACATCCTACAGTGAATAACATAACAAAACAGCACCCTACAGTGCACAGGACAGGTCCCAATCAAAGAATTATCTGGCCCCAACATCAACAGCACCAAGGCTGAGAGACCCTGGTTTAAAGATCTCTCCCTCCTCCCAAAAACAGCACCCCAAATGTGTCACATGGATCCGTAGCACAAGACCATGCCTCCCAAGGGATGCATATTTCAGTTTAAAAAGTGGGGGCTTCAAAGATATGGAAGCAGCCTAAGTGTCCATCAGTAGATGAATGGATAAAGAAGATGTGGTACATACACACAATGGAATACTATTCAGCCATAAGAAGGAAACAAATCCTACCATTTGCAACAACATGGATGGCGCTGGAGGGTATTATGCTCAGCGAAATAAGTCAGGTGGAGAAAAACAAGTATCAAATGATTTCACTCATTTGTGGAGTATAACAACAAAGCAAAACTGAAGGAACAAAACAGCAGCAGACTCACGGACTCCAAGAAGGGACTAGCAGTTACCAAAGGGGAGGGAGTAAGGAGGGTGGGTGGGGAGGGAGGGAGAGGGGACTGAGGGGCATTATGATTAGCACACATAATGTAGGGGGGGTCACGGGGAAAGCAGTACAGCACAGAGAAGACAAGTAGTGACTCTGTGGCATCTTACTACACTGATGGACAGTGACTGCAGTGGGGTGTGTGGGGGGACTTGATAATATGGTTGAATGTAGTAACCACAATATTGCTCATGTGACACCTTCATAAGATTGTATATCAATGATACCTTAATTAAAAAAAAAAGTGGGGCTTCACAAGATGAAGCAAAACGCATGACAGAATAAGTCTATGGCCATGACTTACTGTAGTTTAGTGACTTTTTAAATCATTTTCCATTTTCAATAACAGGGATGAGGGGGTCATTATTTTTCCTTATCTCCTCTGCTATTTGTAGGGGATATGAGGACCTACTTTACTATTGTCGGGGAAGAAAAATTTTCTTCTACCCTTGGAGGTTCTAGCTGGTCCAAGAATCAAATTAACATGAGACAGATTAACATATGAGAAAAAAAACTAAGTTTAATTACTTACCTACGGGGATCCACAGACATGAGATTCCAAAGGTAGGCAAAATGAGATATACAAGCCATCCTGAACTAGGGAGAAAAGACGAGGGATCTTTGGCTTTAGAAGGAAAGGGAAGCGATTCACAGGAATATGAAATAGTAAATATTTCATAAACAAATGTTTGCTGGACCACACGGAAACAATGGGACACAGAGAGGAATTTTAACAGACTTTGGTCAATTTCTCCCTACCATACCCAGTTCACTTTAAAATGTACTCATCCAAGTAGTGACTCTATGGCATCTCACTACGCTGATGGACAGTGACTGCAATGGGGTTGGGGGCGGGGGGGGAACCTGATGAAGGGGGTAGTGTAATCACCATAATATTACTCATTTAATTGTAGATTAATGATATCAAAATAAACTAAAAAATAAAATAAAATAAAATGTAATCATCTATGGTGAGAGCTCTCTTCCTGGAGCAGGTCCTCTGTCTAAATTCTTTTTATGCAGTTAGGGGGAAAGTCAAGTTTCTTTCTGAACTTTTTGGGCCTTGATTGCTTTCAGCTCAAAATAATCTGCATGCCAAAGTGGCACATCTTGAGATCACCTGCCCTTGGCTCCTACACTATGCAGTTTCTAATACATAAAAGTGAGGACTTTCTACAGTCAGGGGGGAAGCTATGGACATTGCTTTAAAAATCCAAAAACCTAGTAGAAGCAGGAAAATCAGAAGCCTAGAGTGTCTGTGCATAGGAGAAACGGGGCTGCAGGGTGGGAGGGATGTGGGAGGAAAGGCAGAAAGGTGGTAAGAGAGAAACTAGAGAGCAAAAGAGAACTTGTACCACACAAACAGATAAAAGGCATCCAAATTGATAAGGAAGAAGTTAAAACTCCCACTATCTGCAAATGATGTGATATTACACATAGAAAACCCTAAAGACCCCACCAAAAGACTATTAGAATAACTGACTTCAGCGAAGTTGAAGGATACAAAATTAATACACAGAAATCTGTTGCATTCTAATATACTAACAATGAATTAGCAGAAAGAGAAATCAGGAAAACAAGCCCATTTATAACTGCATAAAAAAGAATAAAGTACCTAGGAATAAACCTAACCAAGGAGGTGAAAGACATTTACTTTAAAAACTATAAGACACTCATGAAAGAAATTAAAGAAGACACCAATAAATGGGAATCCATCCTGTGCTCACAGACAGAAAGAATTAATATTGCCAAATTGCCACCTTGCCCAAAGCAATTTACAGATTCAAAGCAATCCCTGTCAAAATACCAACAGAATTCTTCAATGAACTAGAACGAATAGTTCTAAAATTCATATGCAACCACAAAAGACCCCAAATAGCCAAAGCAATCCTGAGGAGGAAGAATAAAGCTGGGGGATTACACTCCCTAACTTCAAGCTCTACTACAAAGCCACAGTAATCAAAACAAGTTGGTACTGGCACAAGAACAGACCCATAGATCAATAAAACAGAATAGAGAGCCCATATAAACCAACACACATATGACCAATTAATATATGATAAAGGAGCCATGGATAAACAATGGGGAGAAGACATCCTCTTCAACAACTGGTGTTGGCAAAACTGGACAGCTACATGTAAGAGAATGAAACTGGATTATTGTCTAACTCCATACACAAAAGTAAACTTGAAATGGATCAAAGACCTGAATGTAAGTCATGAAACCATAAAACTCATAGAAGAAAACATAGGCAAAAATCTCTTGAATATAAACATGAGCAACTTTTTCCTGGACACATCTCAAGCAAGGGAAACAAAATAAAAAATGAACAAATGGGACTATATCAAACTAAAAAGCTTCTGTACAGCAAAGGGCACCATCAGAACAAAAAGACATCCTACAGTATGGGAGAATATATTCATATCTGATAAACGGTTAACAACCAAAATATATAAAGAACTCATAAGCCTCAACACCCAAAAAACTAACCTGATCAAAAAATGGGCAGAGGACATGAACAAACAATTCTCCAAAGAAGAAATACAAATGGCCAACAGGTACATGAAAAGACGCTCCGCATCACTAATGGAAATGCAGATTAAAACCACAATGAGATTCCACCTCACACCAGTTAGGATGGCCGACAATCAAAAGACAAGGAACAACAAATGCTGGTAAGGATGAGGAGAAAAGGGAACCCTCCTGTACTGTTGGTGGGAATGTAAATTAGTTCAACCATTGTGGAAAGCAATATGGAGGTTACTCAAAAAACTAAAAATAGAAATACCATTTGACCCAGGAATTCCACTCCAAGGAATTTACCCATAGAAAAGAAGATCCCTGATCCAAAAAGACATATGCACCCCTATGTTTACTGCAGCACTATTTACAATAGCCAAGATATGGAAGCAAACCTAAGTGCCCATCAATAGATGAATGGATAAAGAAGATGTGGTACATATACACAGTGGAATATTATTCAGCCATAAAAAGAGAAGAAATCCTGCCATTTGCAACATGGATGGAGGTAGAGGGTATTATGCTAAGTGAAATAAGCCAGGTAGGGAAAGACAAATACTAAATGATTTCACTCATTTGTGAAGTATAACAACAAAGCAAAACTGAAGGAATGAAACAGCAGTAGACTCATAGACACCAAGAAGGGACTAGTGGTTACCAAGAGGAAGGGGTTGGAGACAGTGGGAGGGGTTGTGCGGGGAGTTAGGGGATTAAGGGGCACTATAATTAGCAATCACAATATAGGCTGGTGACAGAGATGGCAGTACAGCATGGAGAATAGTTAATGATTCTGTAACTTCTTACTACACTGATAGACAGTGACTGCACTAGAGGGGTTGAGAATTTGATAATATGGGTAAATGACCCATGGTGTTGTGTATTTTAAACCAACATAAGATTGTATATCAATGATACTTAAAAAAATATACATATATGGGGGATCAATTGTCAGATGATTCCCATCCCCAGCCTTCATGCCTTCCAGCTGGGGTCACAGACATCATAGAATAGGGACTGTCCATCCCGCTGTGCCGTGTGAAATTCTGACCTGCAGCAACTGTGACAGATAATAAATACTATTGGCATTAAAAAAAAAAACTTGTACCCACCTGTGTAGAGGGCATGGGGACAGGGAAACTGACAAAAGGTACCAGGGTCTCTAACCTGGGAGTCCAAGATGGTGATAATGTATAAGAGTGTTTAGTTTATTTCTAATTCTGGAAACACTGTAGAGACTTCTTGGAAATACAAAGCATAAGACACATTTTAAAAACCCCTCTGCAATCCCCACAGTATACCTATTTGGCAACTAAGAAAGGCCCTAACTTTAAAAAAAAAAACACAGTTGAGAACACTGCCTTGACCCTTGTACACAAAAGGGTTGGCCCCAGCTTCGGCACCCAGGTCTCACAAAGAGAGGAGAGGGTATCAGTGGACATCAGAGGGGGATAAACACGCAGAAAGCAGACCCAGCTAGACAGTCAAGAGTGGAGTTAATGCCCAGTGAGGCAAAATTAATGCAAGAATCAGGAGAGTACCTTTAAAATAAATCTAGTTCTCAAAAAATAAATAAATCTAATTCTCCTGGGTTAACCTTATCTTTGTATTTGTTTCAGACTCAGACACCCATTGCAGCAGCCATCCCTCCACTGCCCCCATCACCAGGAACAAAGGCGGGCAGTGGTCGCAGCTCTGTCCCGACAAGCCACTCCCATCAAGTACTCTGTACTTTTCTCCACCAGGCGTTTCACTGCCCGTCTCTTACAGCAGCCCCCTTTGGGCATCTAGAGGATGTAAACCACGTCAGCACGAGAGGGGATAGAGCTAAAGAGTGCAGGGCTACAGGCTCAGGGAAAGGCTTCGGGGCAGAAGGCAGCAAAGCAGAGAGTGGGGCGCCCTTTGGAGTGTAAGACAAATGGAGGGAGGAAGAAGAAAGGGAGAACAAAGAAATACATCCTTGGAAGTCCCAAAGTGACAGAGTGCCAGGCCGAGTACTCAAGAGCATGAAGACAGCCTCAAGGGCAGAAACCACGCACTGGGCTGAGCCAGAGCGTTCCCTCCCTGCAGGCAGAACTTGGGTGTGGGGAAATGCCAAGGCCCAGAGGCAAACAAAGCAAAAGATAAAGGGGAAATAGGGGTGGAATCTAAGGTCTGTGTTAGAATTTGTGTTTATAAAAAGTGGGTGAAAGGCAAAATTTCCCAGGGAATCTGACACTGGGGGAAAGTCTGCCCGCCCAGAGCGCCCCATCACCCCTGTTCCTACTCCTTGCGAAAGAGGATACACAAGGCCATTGCCCCAGACCTCATGACAAGGGAAAAGGAGAGGTGGGGGGTGAAAGATGAGGCTCATTAACAATGAAAATGACAACAACACAAGGGAAGTACCCACCACGGTCTCCAATAAGTGCCCCTGTGTGCCAGGAACATCTCTGCCCTCTCATCACATGCCTGACAAATGATTTCTCCCTTGTAACCCAACTATTATGTGATTTGCACATTAACTCCCAAAGGTGGTTAACTGAGCTTCAGAGAAGTAACTTGCCAAAAGATACACGGCTGTAAGCAGTGGAGGATTCAAATTTTAACTAGTATTCCGGCTGTAACAATGCTTACACAACCAAGACATTAAACTGTCTTTTAAATGCTCAGTCTACAGCCAACCTCCCTGAGCAATTACAGGGTGACTTGCTGTGTAAACCAAGTCTCTGCTCACCATGTGGTTCTGGAGGAAGCCCACCCTGCTCAGACCAGGGGCTCCCAAATCTGTACACACTGGCCACTCCACACCGGCACTCAGCTTCTTGTCTCATTTTCCTGGTCCACCTTGATGGCCCCACTGCCTGTCCATCGTGCAGCCAGCATGACCATGCTTCAGAAACCATCATGCCCTTTGATGGCAGCCTAATTCACATCAGAATGTCACCCAAGTTCCTTAGGAGGGCTACAGGGTCACGGTGAAGCCTCCAGTAAAGCTTGTTCCCCACCGTGCTGTCATCGTCTTTCCGATCCTGAAGGTATTGAGTCTCTTCTAGCTCTGAGGCTCTTGCACATTCAGTCCCTCCACAATAGACACCCTCTGCCTCACCCCTTTCCATTAGCATGTCCTCTGATCACCAGCTCATTGCAGTGTCTGGGAGCCATGCAGACAGTGATAATACTACATAACATCTGCCTGCCCAGCCAGCCAGCTATAGGACAGGAGGCAACATCCACAGCCCGGGTCTCTGGGTCCCATTGCCAAACCAGGCACCTAAATTAAAGACTCCTCAAAAGCTGTAGAAGAAATGATGTTTAAAAAAAAAAGGCACTCAATATAATGTGACAGTCACTCTTATTTAGTATTCTTACTAAATTGGGAAAGGAAACTGATAGCAACAATGAACATATCTGATACAAGACACATTCATGTCAGGGACATGCTGGGATGGAGACATCACTGCTATCACTCAACTGATGAGAAAGATGAGGGAAGTGTTTGAAAGGAAAAGACCTTTCAAGAGAGATGAAAATCTGAGAGAATGTAAACACAGGTGACTAGGTACAGAACATGGGAGCAAAGCTCCTTCGGAGCTGACTGACTCAGACATTTCCCGAATGCCAGCAATAAGCATCTAGATCAGAAGCTGGCAAACTGTGGCCTTGCGTGGTCTTATATGGGGCCCACCAAGGATATTTTTTGTTTTCAAAGGATTGTCAACAACCAGAACATGTGACAGAAGCTATCTGGCCCCCAGAACCTAAGATACCTTCAGAAAAGTCTGCTGACCCCTAAGGAGGAGGATGAAGGAATCCTACTTAAAATGGCATAATAGCATTAAATACTTAATAAGTTTAACAAAAAATGTGCACGGCCCTTATGAATAAAACTATTAACTGTTACAAACAGCCATAAAAGGGATTTGAATAACCAGAGAAACAGACAGATATTCTTGGAGAAGAAAGCTTAAGAAAGCTACTGTGGGGATATTCATTTCCCTATAAACATAATGTATATAAATCTAATAAAAACCAATTAATACACAAAAGGGGGAAAAAGAGGGCTTGTTAAAATTCCTGTAGTAGAATAAGCAAGAATAGCCATAAATATCTGGAAAAATAAGAATGTGCTCTATCAGATAGGAACCCTCACGTAAAGTTGTAATGAACAGGAGCGTTCAACATAAGTATAAAAACAGATAAATAGACTGGACAACAGAAAACCCACAAATCAACAAATATATGATAGGGCAGACGTGCCAAATCATAAGATGAAGTATGGATTTTGATACAACATGCCAAGACAACAGGTTCACTAGTAACTAAATCTAGAAACAGTGAAGACCCAAGGTTAAAAATAATAAATAAAGCCACTAAATGATTATATGTTAGAGTAGGGGACTCCTTTCTTAGCATATTGTTAAAGATGAAAAAGAGGCAAAGGCTGACATTTTGCAGTATAAGATTTTTTAGATTTCTGTATGGAAAAAAATCACAAACAAAATTAAA
The DNA here is from genome assembly GCA_032199065.1 of Smutsia gigantea. Classification (NCBI taxonomy): domain Eukaryota; kingdom Metazoa; phylum Chordata; class Mammalia; order Pholidota; family Manidae; genus Smutsia; species Smutsia gigantea. The sequence goes on along the minus strand of JAVSCE010007701.1, from coordinate 20,372 downwards.
AGGCAAAATATATTCATAAGATGTGTTGATATCTTTACAATTTAAGAACTCTTAAAAATCAATAAACAGAAAATAAAAAATCCTTAATATAAAAATGGGCAAAACATATGAGTTTCTAATCTTCAATCCCTCCCAAATACAAATGGCAAAATAAATGTTTGATCCTTGTTTAAAATCAAAAACAAGTATACTGAAATGAGGTACCATTTTTTTAACCTGTATCACTTATTTTTAATACCTTATATTTTAAGGTGGTGGAGAAAGACAAACACACTCCTAATGAAAAATAAATTTACTAATGAGAAGGCAGTTTGGTTATATGTATCACAAGTTATAAATATTAATATTCACTTCTAATACTTGGCCTAAGGAGATGCTACTTTTAGGCAATTTAAGGCAATAATTAGAACACACAAAGATTTATTTACAAAATTGTGTAGTTAACATTATTAGTAAGACCAAAAATCAGGAAAAATCTAATATCCAACCCTAGGGAATTGAATGGTAAAAGTGTGTTCCATGCAAAGGAATACCATGTAGCCATTAAAAAGATAGCACACAAATATTTACTGACATGGAAAATGTTTACCCCATTTTATATATGAAAACAGACTATAAAAAATAGTATGTACAACATTATACTAAGTTAAAATAAGCCGGTTACAGGAGGACAGATGCAGCATGATTCCACTTATATGAGGTATCTAAAATAGGCAAATTCATAAAGAGAATAGAATGGTGGTTGACAGGGACTTGGAGGTGGACAGTTGCTATTCAGCAGGTACAAAGTTTATTATGCAAAATGAGTAAGTTCTACAGATCTGGTGTACAACACTATGCCCAGAGTTAATACTGCATTGTTCACTTTAAATCTTTTAAGAGAGTAGATCTCAGGCTAAATGTTCTTACAATAATAACAGAACAAAGATAACAATTTTTTAAATGAGGTAATGAGTAAAAAGAATTAAAGGCAATTTATAAAATGAAAAAAATAGTGTACACAGCACTAATCTATGTAAGTGTGCATACACACATACACACACCAAAATGTTGATCAGTGAGATAGCAAAGGACTTATTTTCTTCTTTTTACTCTTCTATATTCCCTAAAGTTATTTACTTAACAATGAACGATATGCCCATTTTTCCCTCCAAAAGCCTGATGATGTCCACTTCAGCACCCAGGTCTTCCTCACTGTTCAGAATAAAATCCAGACAAGTGGTCGGTTCCCCTTAACATGGTAACACAAAGCAATTCAGTCCTTTCTGTTGAGAAACAGCTCTATAGTTACAAGGCAGTGGAATAAAGCTCCATGTCTGAAGTTGTAAAATAACCTTTATTGTCAGAAGAGAATGGAGCAAAGCCAAGGTTTTTTAAATTACACTGAGCAGGTAAAGAGGGGAATGGACAATAGAAGAGGTGTCCCAATAACCAAGGCTGACCCAAAACAGTGGTCCTCAACTTTGTGCTACAACCACCTAAGAACTTTACCACTTAGGTGCCCTGCCCAGAGTCTGACTGACAGGTCTGTGTAGCCTGAACATCTAGATGTTTTAAGGCTCCCTTGCAACCTTGGTTACAAATCACTACCTTAGAGCAAGAAGGAAATCGTTAGTCTAAAAAAAAAGCCTCAAAATAAATGTGATCCTGACAGACTGGAAAACGAGCTGAGAAATTCTGCTATGAGTTAAGAAGAAAAGTTTAAATATTCAGACCTTTAACAAACTTTCAATTCCCTAAGGACTGAACCACCAGCTCTCCAGCCACCAAGAATCATGCAGAAATGCAGAACTTTAATTAGTACTTATTTCATCACATATTCAGCCAGTCATCATTTGTTTTGCCCTTAATTTTATCTGACCATTTCTTTGCTGTCCATTTATCTAACACCATCCAGTGTCAACTCCCTCACCGCGGCTTACCACGCCACCTAACTCGGGCATGTGATGGTATTATCCAAACAGAGGATTTAAGGACTGAACTGCTCCTGGAGCGAAATAACAAGACCTGGTGAATTTCTTGGAAGCACAACCAAATCCTAAGAAAAGATATCCTCCAGTATCAGCACCTAGCAAGCACTAGTTCACAGCACTCAATGGTTGAATGAATTAATCACTAAGTGCTCCCAAAGGGTAGAATCCCCTGGTACAATTCATCTTTGTTTTCCCAGCTACAGAGCACAGAACAGATATTCAATAAATGTTAATGAGGTGCACACTTAACCCAAATAGATGACACTGAAGGAACACTACATCAAAAATATAAATGCATGGCAAATCCATCTTTTGATCTAGACACAAAAAACTATAGCTCTCCAAAACGATACCAAAAGATTAAGAATAGAGAGTAAGAATCAGTGGATCAGTTGCCTAAGATGCACTTGGGAAGCGTATTCAAAATACAGATTTCTTCCACACCAATACCTGTAGACAAACGTTCACAGCTGTTTGTATTTTAACAACCCAAAATAAGAAATACAAAGGTCCACCATAAAACTCTCAGAAGAAACACAGGCAAAAATCTCTTGAATATAAATATGAGCAACTTTTTCCTGAACAAATCTCCTCAGGCAAAGGGAACAAAAGCAAAAATGAACAAGTGGGACTATAGCAAACTAAAAAGCTTCTGTACAGCAAAGGACACCATCAGTAGAACAAAAAGACATCCTACAGTATGGGAGAATATATTAGTAAATGACATATCTAACAAGGGGTTAACATCCAAAATATATAAAGAACTCATATGCCTCAACATTCAAAAGGCAAATAACCCGATTAAAAAGTGGGCAGAGGATATGAACAGGCACTTCTCCAAAGAAGAAATTCAGAGGGCCAACAGGCACATGAAAAGATGCTCCACATTGCTAATCATCAGAGAAATGCAAATTAAAACCACAATGAGATATCACCTCACACAGGTTAGGATGGCCAACATCAAAAAGACTAGGAACAACAAATGCTGGCAAGGATGCAGAGAAAGGGGAACCCTGCTACACTGTTGGTGGGAATGTAAATTAGTTCAACCATTGCACAAAGCAATATGGAGGTTCCTCAAAAAACTAAAAATAGAAATACCATTTGACCTGGGAATTCCACTCCTAGGAATTTACCCAAAGAAAACAAGATCTCAGACTCAAAAAGACACGCATTAAGTAAACAAAACATTGCAGCACTATTTACAATAGCCAACATATGGAAGCAACCTAAGTGTCCATCAGTAGATAAACGGATAAAGAAGATGTGGTACATATACACAATGGAATATTATTCAGCCACAAGAAGAAAACAAATCCTACCATTTGCAACAACATGGATGGAGCTAGAGGGTATTATACTCGGTGAAATAAACCAGGCAGAGAAAGACAAGTACCAAATGATTTCCCTTATTTGTAGAGTATAACAACAACGCAAAACTGAAGGAACAAAACAGCAACAGACTCACAGACTCCAAGAAGGGACTAGTCATTACTAAAGAGGTGGGGTATGGGCGGACGGGTGGGGAGGAGGGAGAAGGGGATTGAGGGGCACTATGATTGGTACATATGGTGGGGGGGGGGGTCACAGGGAAAACAGTGTAGCACAGAGAAGACAAGTAGTGACTCTGTGGCATCTCACTTCGCTGATGGACAGTGACTGCAATGGAGTTGGAGGGGGCTTGATAACATGGGTGAATGTAGTAACTACAATGTTTTTCACATGAAACCTTCCTAAGAGTATATATCAATGATACCTTAATAAAAAAAAAGAAATACAAATCAACAGGTGAGTGTGATAAACATATCACAGTAGTCCATACAAAAAATACTCAGCAATAAAAAGGAAGCAACTTACTGATGTACATAATGTAGAGGAACTGAACATATCATGTTGAGTGAAAGAAGTCTGCCTGACTTGAGGCCTGATTGCTGCATCTATAATGACAGGAAGTAGTGTGACCTAGAGCAGAAATGGAGGAAGGAAAAGGACTTCAAAGGCACCTTTGGAGTGACAGAAATGCTCCTGTCTTGATTGTGATTCTGGTGGCTCCACTTGAATGTATATCCATTTACCTTATGTAAACTGCACTTCAATAAAATTGACTTTCAAAGAAAAAAGGAATTTAAAAACTGTAATCCCACCAATTTAAATATCCCCTCCCACAAATTCTGGTTCCACAGACCTGAGTTTATACTTGGAAACCCTCATTTTTAACAAAAACACAAATGTTCTGATGCTAGTCATCCTCAGATCACCCACAGCTTTGGACAGGCAATCTGGGCCGGATAAAACTATTGTCTCCACTTGCATGAATCTATCTAGACAGGTGAGATTATGACTAAGAAGAAAGACTTCAGGGATAAAGAAACTCAAAACTTCAACTTGCCTAGGGGTAGTTTGGTCCTTACTCAGACAAACAGGAGCTTGCAGAGCAGGCCAGGTTCAATGAGAAAGCACATTTTAAAAGCTAATCCGTGGCTCTCTACTTAAATCCCATCATTAGCAGATTAGAGCTGGATGTGGCTGCTCCATTAAATTCTGTTAAATGCTAACATTTGACTTAAATGCTTTTAATCCAAGCCCCACCCCCAAGATTACTGGAACAAACATCCTCAACATGTCTATGATCAACTCCCTTTAAATGAGATGCCTAACACACAGGGTCCTGCTTTAGGCAATTTATAATTCTGACGCTCTTCCCAGCTATCATTACTCCACTTAAGCAGCAATGAATGAACCTGTAAGGGACGGTTATTACTTGATCTTATGATGACAGTTATGCTCACAGGGTGTAACGGAAAAAAACCCAATCACCTTACAGCCTTTTCCAAAACACTCCAAGAACCCTTGCTTATTTTTCAAACTGCAAGTCATTACCCACTAGTGGGCCATGAAACCGACTTAGCAGATCTCAGCCAGAATGTTTAAAACAATGGAATTTAACAGAACAAAAAACTTCAGAGAACATCTGACAAAATAAGGGTAACTTAGTTTCAAGGTAAAAATACCCTGTGGGTCAGTCCAAAAGAGCGTGAAAGTCACTGATGTAACTAAAGCTCTGCCCTGCAACATAAAAGGCACATTCCAAGTACCGGATTTAAAATCGTTGGACTTAAACTAAAACACCCATAGAAATAACTTGCCAAAGTGGTACAAGATGACACTGATAACAACATTATCAAAATACACCCTTGCCACGATGAAGGAGAAAGTACCCAGAATCATGGCCTGTCCTGAACATCTCTGAGAGTCCTAAACCAAACCACCTCAATGGCTGGAAACTCCACTGCATCCTCCATTCTCTTCTCAAAGAAAATCTCCATGGCACCCCACTGAGTGTTGTCAACCTTCTGTCACTGTCTGGGTTTGTCTACTTGTTCTATTAAGAAAATAACAACAGAAGCCAGATAATGCCTGGATTTCTGAAGGAGCACCCAGAGCTGGCGGCCAGGTTCCATCTCAGAAACCTGCTAAACACCCCAGAGCGAACGGTCCTTCAGAGGCCACAGTCCCAGGGCCCACGAGACATCCCAGGTCAACACCCCTGCTGCGAAGGTGGCAGAGGGCCCTGGAAGAGTCCTGATGGACTACTCAGCAATCAGACTTGGGGGCCTCAACTGTGGGCTACCAAACTGCTGGAGAGACATGTAGATACTCCTGCAACATCCAGGGCATGAGGCAGGTGAGGAGGATCATTCCCAACTGAAAGCAAGTATTTTATGGAGCATACAGTAAAATCCACAAAGGATAAAATGAAACAGAAGATGTTAGCGAATACACCCTATCTGCAGAGATCCCTTCAGTCTCTTCTAAAGACTTAATCCCAGAAGCCCTTAGTACAGAATCCGCTCTAGTCCCAAACCAAACTCTAAATCTTAAAAAAGCTCTTAAACCCAGTCTGAGGCAGGCTGTTTGCTGATGTAAGTTTACACAGCCTGAGCCTTGAGAAGCCACGATCATGCTATCTAGATGACAAAACACTGACTCACCACTGCTCCGCCAGGGGGACGGTGGAGTCAAACAAACAGTAAAAGGTCAAAGCAGCTGACATTTTGCTGGTTTGGGGGCTTTAAAATACAAAGTCATCAGTGACCTTGTTTTTCTGACCTAACGTTATAGGCATCAGACACTATGCTATCTACCATGGCTGGTATCATCCAGCAGAAATTTCTTCCTCAAACTTTACTGAAAATAAAATTATGACAAGACCTTAAGACTCATTCTAACCATGCCTCTCTTGCCCCAGGTACCATATACACAAACTATGTTGACCTGCAGTGCACAAGTCTGAGCTCAGGAAGCCTCCCCCTCCTGGGTTAACTGTCCCTCTTTGGTGTTTCCACGGCACATGGCTTCTTGGTCAAACTCCCAAACCAGGGAGGGATAGGACAGGGATACAGTGCCTGCCATAGGAAAGGCATTCAAATATTTGAATGAGAAAACTCGAACATTTTTCCATAGGCCAGTTAGTCATATACCCAAAACACAATTTTATCTTTGCCCTCCAGAAAATTCAGGGAAATTAGTGACTGTGACAAGCAAGGGGAGAGGTAATAAAGCAAAAAGTATAGCCTGTGGGCCAGAATGAAAATATAAATGTGTATTGGAGAAAAGCAAAAACAAGATGGGTTTTATTATATATATTACTACTGTGTGATTTAACATTTTGTACAAATGGTGTTTTTTTTACTTAAATACTATTTCAAATGTATTAATTAGTCATTATAGGAGCCACTGAAAAAGCTAATTTTATATGGAGTTTTAATTAAGACAAAAACGTGCAAAATTAACTAACTGCCCATCATATCCAAGATACAAACCTGGTTTCACTTAACCCTTATAAAAATATTGGGAGGGGTTGCCATTATCTCTATTTCACCGTTTGGTAAAACTAAGGCAAAGAGGTTGATTTACCCTTGGACACAAGACAAGGGCAAGGGGCAGACAATCATCATGAGAGCATGAGAGCCACTCCCAGTTCCCTTTTAAAACAACAGATCAGAGCTCCCAAGACGAGTAGCCAGAAAAGGCCTGGGAGGCCATGTCTAAAGGCCGTTTGGAGGAAGGCCCCCCAGTTACTCAGGAAGGAAAGAAGCTTTCTCCTCTTGCACATCTCCAAAAGATCCTTGTCACGTGGTATCTCCCCCCATCCTTCCCCAATGAAAGGACAACCCTGGGTGCCCAGGAAACTTCAGGTGATGGCTCTGTCCTAGCACCGAGTCCCACGTCCCGTTCTGACCGCTCCAGCTCCCAGCCCTACATCTCCTTTCCAGCACAGCTGATGAAGCACATCTCTCCTCCTACAGTGGGAAGCCTCAGGAGGGCACTCGTCCACCTCCAGCTACTTTTACCACTGCTGCCCCGCTGGAAAAGGCACATGAGTGAGGCAGCACTTTGGATGATCGTTCACACTCTGGACCTCAAAGTTCTTACCAGCCTCTTCTCTGATTTACTCTTCAGACCATGCCATTCCTCTTTGAAATGTTTTCATCCTTTCTCTGCCCCAAGTGCCAAAGCCAAACTTCCTTCTCACCTGCAGAGAGAGGTCAAAATCCACCTCTCCCTTACTTCCTAACTACTCATCATGCCAGCTTAGTTCTGATGGACTTTGGCACAGTCACTTTGTTCTCTCAACCACCTGCTTCCTTCCTATCACCTGGAAGAAATTCCATTTGCAAATCTCTTCTGTAGTATCTCCTTTCTCCCCATCCCGCTGTCCCCAAGTCCAGATTATCCAAGTCTGGTCTCCTCTTCCTCACAGACTTTCCCAAGATAAGGAAAAGGGTGCTCTGAAATTTCACCTCCCCTGATGGCTGAATAGCATTTGCCTAAACTGTACTGCAATTATGTGGGGCTGGGACACTGTAATTCTTCTCCAGGTTAACACCAAATCCAATGATCAAGAGCTTTTCCCTGACCTTCAATAAATATCATGCCTGTATGTTATACATTTTTTTTCATGCAAAGGAGCATGTTCCTCCTAATCCGTAAAAAAGAAAAGAAAAAAGATCCGCTCAATATAGAGAATGCAATCACTTAGAATCCTATGCCACAGAATCCTATGATTTTCTGGTGTCTGAACCCGACATTTTTATAACCCCAATGCCATAAAAGGTTTAAAAGAAATCAAGGTACCCAGCTATTAAGAGACATTCCAGTTCTCCATGAAGTTCGTTTACTCTGTATTCATTTTTGCGTGTCTGCTTTTCCTGAAAGTCCTAAAATCCTGCATAGAACATTAGAGCACACAGAGACAGCAGAAGCCCCAGGACAGGCTCTCACTCGGAGGATAAGGTAATGAACATGTGACGAACACTGAATCTGACTCTGTAATTGCTGCAGGTCAGGTTTTTACGGGCTCTCTCATATATTTAATAAAGGGCACAATCTTCTAAGAGGCACTGCATAAATGTTAATGTTCAGTTGCTCATGTTTAAATAACGTCTGACAGCACTGAGAAAGACCCTGGAGACTTTCTGGTAATCTAGTTAGTAAGCTGGAGCTATAGGCTCCTCACCCACCTCCGGGGACCCAAGTAGACGCAGCCACATATTCACAGTAAACCAGACACGTTCACAGACGTGTGCACACAGAAAATAGACACCCATGGAACCAGATGCACGTGCAGACACAGACACACAGACATTAGTTCCCCAAAGCAGAGCTATGTGCCCAGAAATGGTCTTACCTGCAGAGCAAAATCTTACCCTAATTACAAAAGTAGTCTTCAATCAGTGCCCCACCCGCGAATTCTGGGCCGGCGTCTGTGCGAGGCTGAGACGGTCCTGATGCTTAGCACGAGCTGCTTCAGGTGCAGAAGGAATTTCGGTTTTTATAACCCACACAGGCTTGCGAAAGTTGTGTAAGCACACCACCTAGTCAGAAATGCTATCTGTGTCACACAACAGCCACCACCTGGTTACAAACGGTTACTGCATACCTCTAGCAGGCTCTGCTGCCCCTCTCTGAGGCAGGTTTCTGCATGGCAGGCTGGATATTCTATTGTGGAAGCCAAGCAGGTGCTAAGATTACATTTCTCAAACCCACACAAATACGGGAAAGTAAAACCTATCTTTCCAAACCCTTCCGTTCAGATGAAAAAGTACACCCACACAACTTTCAGCTCAGTGAAAAGGGGGATTAATTTTACTCCCTGGTAATTTTTCATTTCCCCAATTGGCCCACAGACAACTGTTTTCAAAGCTCAAAGACTTTCAGAGATTAAAAATAGATTCTCAAGGTGTGATCTCTTCATTAAATGATAGCATAGCCAACAAACAACATCACTACTGAGAGCTAACTGCTGCAGCCCAACTGGATGTGGCATCTGGCGTGCAGGTCCCCGCTGCAGAGGCGCCACTCAACAGTGGAGGTGCCCACAAAGAAAATAAGGGGAAAGCACATGCTGACAACCTAGCATCAGTAAGAGAGGAGAAGCTGCACCTGTATCAGACTTTGTCCTCTTCAGACCCTATTTCAGGCCAGGGTCTGCTAGAAACCTGGGGAGTGGGCACTTCTACCCCTAGGGGTGTGCAGTGAGATGGCAAATACCTCACTCTGCGTCCCCAACACCAGACTGCCCTTCCCAAACCCAGACAGGAGCCATGGGACTCAGATGAGAAGGAGGCAGGCGGATGGGCCTCCAGCACAAAGCGCATCTTGGAAGCTGGAGGTCTCAGGGACAGAGGTGCCAGAGGAACCAAGTCAACTCCTGGAGAAAGGCAGCTCCAGGTTATTACTCATTCATGAATCATCTTAAGGAAATCAGCAGTGAGCATCAGAAGCTGCCACTTAACATCAGAGCAAAAAGTTGGGGAGAAGGCTGAAAGCCAGGCGCTTTAACTGTTTGGGGGCAAGAGGTTCATAAAGTCACACGTGACACGCCTAACGCATCAGGTCAACACGGTCAGGTAGACCAAAACACCCCTGCTCTAGGTAAGCGAAGAGGAAAATCCCAGTAGGTGACCTATGGAAAAAATTTTCCAGTTTCTGTATCCTGAACACAAGAACTGTACTTGGGTGTTCTATGAAGACTCTAGCTTCAGAAAGTTCCTACTGCAGGAACTGAAATAAAAATTCTATGTGGAACAAAGAAGAAAAGAATAAAAAACAATATAGTATATTAAAAAAATAGTAAACAGGATCACAAACTTATATGAAGAAAATGATGAAACCAAGAGACAAGCTAGGGTGGAAAGAACTGTAAGGAAACTAAAAGCGCAAAATTAACTCAGAAGCAATAAAGAGAAGTGAAACTACAGAAAACAGTAGAAAACTGAAAGGTGGAGGATAAGCTTGAGAAACTCTGAGAGACAAGGAAAAGCCCAGAAAGGAAAAAGAATTCCATGGAGGGAAAACAGCCAAGAGTAAAGCCGAGATCCAAATCATCAGCGCTTCAACAAGACTCAAAGACAAAAAGAACAGAAAAGCTAGTCATGTTGTAGGATTCCATTTCTACAAAATGTACAACAGGCGAATCCAGAGAGACAGGAGTAGATGGGAGGCTGCCGAGGGCTGGAGCGGAAGTTGGGGGCAGGAACAGGGAATGACTGTTAGTGCGTTTGGGATTTCTTTAAGGGATGAAAAAAATGCTTTGAAATTTTACTGTGGTGATAGTTGCACAAGTCTGATTTATGGGAAGTATACACTGGACTGTATACATAGAACTGTATAAATGGAGATGTATGTGATTTTACAATAGGTGATTAAATGGAGATGTTTATGGTATGTGAATTGCAACTCAACAAAAAAATTTTAAGAAAGAACAATTGGAACACACTTAAAAATATAAAAAATATAGAATAAGCAACATTTCTGAAATGAAGAAAAATCTGAATATTGAGATTACAAGAGCATACCAGGTTCATGCAAAATCAGAGAAAAGAAGCCTGTACTTGGACACATTCCAACAAAATAATTTAATTTCAGGATGAAAAAGTTGTAGAAACATTCAGGGGGAAGGAGAAAATATTTTATTTAACTTAAATAGTTGCAATAATTAAGTGTAGCACAGGATTTTCTAAGGCAGCATTAAATGCCAGAAGTCAATGGAAAATGAAGACCTATACAAAACTGTGGAAGACGTTTCTGCAAAGAATTTTATACCCAGACAAGATGCCCTTCATCTGGGGACACCAAAAAAATGCAAACTCAGGTACACATGGGCTCAGAAAGAAGAAAAAAAAACTTGGGGCTATATTTCAACCACATAAGAGGCAAAATCTAGAGAGGCCACAAATACATAGAGCTGCTAGTAATGTATGCCAACCAAAACCATCAAAACAGGGACAAAGCTAAGTAATTAACATAAACCTGGTTATAAGACTGAATGCATATGTCAAATTATTCTCTAAACATATGCAATGTAAAAAATATAATAAAGCAGATCAAACAAGATGACATTAATAAGGATTGAAAATGGAGTAAGATAATAAATACTAAAATCCTCCCCTGGAGAAAGAGTTGTTGTCTTTCTTAGTGTTTTTTTATTTAAAGGAAACGACTAATAGAATTTGAAACAGACTATAGGCTAAAACCCAAACTAAACCTGTAAATTAGTTCATTTCATCATAAATATTCTCAGATGAGTCAAAAAGTAAATTCTAACACTCTTAAGATACACAAAGTGAAACAAAAATTAAGCAATGGTAATGCTTTGTTATTTTTTAAATGTCAGAAACAATGGAATTCACACCAGAAAATAAGAAATGGGGAAAAGAGGGTCACTTGAAATTGCTGAAGTATAAAATTCACAATAGAAGTATGTCAAATTTTATGTTATGAACATTATTTCACGGAAATTAAGCCCAACTGGTTAGCAATACAGAAGAAATGACCAATTCTTCATAAACATATTTGTCTCCAAAAAGATGGGGGTGAGAGGACAGAGGGATATGAGCACAGGCTCAATCAATCTCCAAGTTAATTTTATTTTGTATCCATTAGAGAATCTGACCAATATAATGAATAAGGATAACAATAGGCATCAAATTTTGCACCCCATTGAAAGTAGAGCTTTCTCTTCAATAGCTAAAGAGCATTTGTGAAAACTGAACATCATGTCAGATGAGATTTTCAATCCACACAAAAAAGGAACATTTATATTTCTTATTACTTGACCAGAATGCCAAGAAGGGATAAAAATAATCATCAACCAAGAGTCTAGAAGTTTTCAGCCTTTCTCCCCAAATAACTAACTGTTGGGTCAAAGATGAAACTGAAACTGTAAAAATATCCTTACAATTAAACAAAAAAAGAGTAGGCAATAAACACAAAACTAAGTACAAAGAAACAACAATGAAAAAAATAATAAATTAAGTGCAAAGAAAAATTAAAGAGAGGGCAAGAGAAAAATTAACTAGAAAATGAGCACGAGTATTGGTATTTTGATAAACACAACCAAGAGGGCTCTTAAAAGAGCCTCCCAAGGCCAAGGCAGGTAGGTTCCATTCAAACACACTGGGCCCAGGAAGCTTCCCAAGCAAATGACTCCAACCATTTAAGGACAGTTACTTCCTATGTTACTCAACGACAAAGCACTAGAAAAGGATGAGATGCTTGCCAATCATTTAAAAAATCTAGCCTATCCTAGGAATTTACCCAAAGAATACAAGTTCTCAGATTCAAAAAGACTTATGCACTCCTATGTTTATAGCAGCACTATTTACAATAGCCAAGATACGGAAGCAACCTAAGTGTCTATCAGTAGATGAATGGATAAAGATGAGGTACATATACACAATGGAATACTATTCAGCCTTAAGAAAGAAACAAATCCTACCATTTGCAACAACACGGATGGAGCTGGAGGATATTATGCTCAGTGAAATAAGCCAGGCGGAGAAAGACAAGTGCCAAATGATTTCCCTCATTTGTGGAGTATAACAAAGAAGCAAAACTGAAGGAACAAAACAGCAGCAGACTCACAGACTCCAAGAAGGGACTAGCAGTTACCAAAGGGGAGGGGTGGGGGAGGGTGAGTGGGGAGGGAAGGAGAAGGGGATTGAGGGGTATTATGTTTAGTATACATGATGTGGGGGGTCACGGGGAAGACAGTGTAGCACAGAGAAGGCAAATAGTGAATCTGTCCCATCTTACTAAACTGATGGACAGTGACTGCAATGGAGTATGGGTGGGGACTCGATAATATGGGTAAATGTAATAACCACATTGTTTTTTCATGTGAAACCATCATAAGAGTGTACATCAATAATAACTTAATAAAAAAAAATCTATCCTAATCCTGACTCCAAACTTGACAGAGCAAAGAAAAGGAAAAAAACTAATATTACAAATAACACATATCAACAGGTAGAAAGAAGCAATCTTGGAAGATCAATGGAAACCAAAAAGGCATTGGATAAAATTCAACAACTTTCAAATAAAACTCAGCACATTTGACATAGAAAAAAAAAGTCCGCAGAAAGAACCCTTATGTCATGCCAATAGTCAATGAGATATGCCCTGAAAAACCCAGGGGGGTGCCCATTAAAGCTAGAAACATGGGAGTCTGATAGCCTCCACTGTTCTCCAAGTTCTAACTAATACAGTAAGAAAAAGAGTTTAAAGTTCCAATGAAAAAGGAAAACAAAAGAATTACAGGTAATAGGTCTATCTACCCAGAAAAATGAGTTTTTTTAAAAACTACAGAAAGATCAGAAAGGCAACCAGTTACAAAATGAACTTAGAAAAAACATCCCATGCACTAGCATTAACTCATGAGTCCCCCTTGTAAAGGATTGTAAACATACATATGCAAGTATGCTAGAAAGCAGGGGGCTGGGCACCAAGCAGTTCACAGTGGTTATCTCCAGAAAGTGGGACTCTAAGTGGTTTTTTTTCATTTGTATTCATCTGATTTTCTAAGTTTTGGTTATTGCCCCCCACCCCCAGTGTATTAGGAAGCAAAATGGGCAGTAGTTCAATTTGTAGTACCTATAATGTTGGTAAAATTCAGGACAAAAATGAGGCAAAGCTGAAAGGCTAACCTTAGACAAATACTGAAAAAAATGTCTAATTCTTCAGAAATAATTAGACATTTAAAATATCTGATTTGATTAATGTAATCTCTGATGCATGCTTCTTTTCCTTTAAGGACAAAAATCTAAATTATGTAATTTTTTTAAAACTCACACATTTGGTCATTTCCTATTTCTGCCTTATCAAATAAATGTTATATATTGACATATCAGGGTCCCTACTGTTGTAACACAGAGTAAAACAACAAAGGAGATTTGGAATATCAGCTGGACAAAAACTACTGATTCTGTAAAAAGCCAGCCTGCAGAGGAAAAAAAAATTCTAGAAACACCAAAAACAACTGCATTAACTAACAGCACCCTCTAGTGTTAAAATTTTTATTGGTATTTGGTAAAACTAAGCTGTAAAACATTGTTTCAAAAAAACTATTTTGGAAACTGTCAACATACAGAAAAGTAAACAGAATTAAAATACATTTTCATTTCATATGTAACTTATCTCTAACCATGCACTGTTTTGATTTATAGGACAACTTCTCTTTCCTCAGAGATGTAAGACTCCCAGGTACTCCAAGAGCCCTCTCATTCCACTAACAGTTGATTTTTAAAAACCTTTATTTTTAACTTGGACACACAACCAACTAAATTCAGGCAACATGTCCTAGCCTCTCTTGCAGCTGGATGTGGCCATGTGACTAAGTTTTGGTCCATGCGATGTGAATGGAAATAAGCATGCCCTCTCCTTTCCCACTGGCTGCAGGCCCCATCTGCAGCCATGTTAATCAACCAATACTCTAGGAATAGTGAAACAATAAGAAAGGAGCCATGTATATGAGAAAGAAGCTTCTCTTTCATATTTGGGTATATCAGAACAGCTAAAACTACACAACCAGTAAAACAAAACAAAACAAACCTGCAGAGAAAGGCAATCTGGCAAGACCCCAATTACTAAATTTCAAAAGGAAATGGACCAGTACATGTATCAAACCCGGCTGAATGTTGCTTTCCTTCAAATGGAACGATTCCAATAAAGGTAAACATCTGGGTGATATAAATAAATTCACTGTCCACCTTGACTATCAAGACTTATTAAATTGGCTTTTCTGGCAGACACTTAAAAGGCTGGCCATTCATTTATAATCTCAAAGCACAACTGGGAACACATGCTGACAGCACATGCCAGAATTCTGGCAAAGTAAAAACAAGCTTATCCTAACTCTCAAAGTTAACTCCATTGTGAAGACTGCATCCTTCAAACTCAAGAGTCACGTCCCAGTGTGCCCTGGGCAGCACTGCACAGCAGAGCACAGGTTACCAGGCAAACAGCACTGCACTGGGAGTCCAGGAGCCCACACCACATGGTAGTGTAGGTGCAGCTCATCAACCAATGGGCCTCAACTGTCTTGCTCTGAAAAATAAAGGTGCTGGCCTATGTCTGTGGTTTCTGCACTTCAGGTTTTAGTATTGGAATGAACATCCTCAGATTAAAGCTTATCCAAAACCTAGAGGAGGGCAAAAAATAACTCACAAGTAGGTAGATGATGTCATTGAATGGGGGCTCAATACTCTTCATTGTAAAGTTTCAACATATTTTTCAGAAATAAAAAATAAAGTCCAACCAGTAAATCAAAGATTCACTCTTATTGAACTTTGCTGACAGCAGCAATAAAAATACATTTACCAAATTTTCTAGCAGTAGCTTGCAAATGTTATGCTGCATTATATCACCTGTGTCGTTATTTGGCTACCGTAACACAATGCTCAATTTTGAATAAAGGGGGGAAAAAAGACCATTCAGGACCAAGGAAGGCAAAAATCAATTACTTTAAGTCATTTTATATAATCTGACTTTAAAATGTAACTGTTCGGACTTCCGGGAAGATGGCGGTGTGAGCAGGGCGGCAGAAATCTCCTCCCAACACTAAATTTATCTACGAAAACACAGAAAATACATCTATTCCTAAAAGAGAGACGAGAATACACAGGAAAGCGCACAGCGTGCAGCTACACCCGAGAGGACTCGGCACCCCAAGAGGCGGGTAAGATACAGAGCTGCGACCCGGCGGACCCGAGCCCTCCCCCACCCCAGCGCACCGGCGGGAGGAGAGGATTCAGAGCCGGGAGGGAGTGGAAGCACACCCCGCGAAGTAGCCAGCCCCGGTGATCCGCGCGGGGAGCGCTGACCCACATTGCGCAGTGCAGCGGAGATTGGAGAGACAGAGGGGCAGGATCTGAGCGGGAACGCGCCAGGGTGCTTGCAGCCGGCTCCGGGAAGGAAAAAAAAAGTGCGCGCTTTCCTCAGCGGTCTTAAAGAGACAGGAGCCCAGCGGAGGAGCCGGATCGCCCCAGCACACTCAGCCCAGCAGGCTGGGAGTCCTGGGGAGTTTCAGACGCCTTAGCTGGCGACTGAGGAAGCGTAGCCATACTTAACACTTCTCACTGAGATCAACAGCCTCCTATTCGTTCCCACCCCTGCCAGAGCGATAAAGGGCCCTGCGGAGCGGCACAGTCACAGCTGTGGAATAGTGGGGCAATAGCGCCACCTAGAGCATTCCCACAGAATCTACGTCCGGTGGGCATTTTTTTTGTTTTGTTTTGTTTTGTTTTGTTTTTTGTTTTGTTTTTGTTTTTTCTTTTCTTTCTTTTTTCTTTTTTTCTTTCTTTCTTTCTTCTTTTTTTTCTTCTCTTTTTAAAGTCTTAAAGAGCCCAGCTGACATACGTGGCAACTATCAGTGACCAATTCTATAGCCATGAAAGACAGAGGAATATGGTTCAGACCAAAATCAACCAGACAACCCCAGAGAGGGAGTCTGAAGGGATGGAAATGCACAGCCTGCCTGAAAAAGAATTTAGAATAAAAGTCATAACCATGCTGATGGACCTACAGAGAAATGTGCAAGAGCTGAGGGAGGCAGTGAGGGAACTGAAGAAAGACAATACAGAAATCAGACAAGCGATCGACGGGCTTAACAGCAGAATGGATGAGATGCGAGAGACTGTTAATGGAATAGAAAACAGAGAACAGGAGTACAGAGCAGCTGAGGCAGAGAGATAAAAGGATTTCTAGGAATGAAAGAATATTAAGAGAACTGTGTGACCAATCCAAACGGAACAATATTCGCATTATAGGAGTACCTGAGGAAGAAGAGAGAGAAAAAGGGATAGAAAGTGTCTTTGAAGAAATAATTGCTGAAAACTTTCCTCGCTGGGGAAGGAAGTAGTCTCGCACTCCACTGAAGCTCATAGATCTCCCAACACAAGGGACCCAAGGAAGACAACACCAAGACACATAATAATTAAGATGGCAAAGATCAAAGATAAAGACAGGGTATTAAGGCAGCTAGAGAGAGAAAAAAGATCACCTACAAAGGAAAACCCATCAGACTATCATCAGACTTCTCAACAGAAACCTTACAGGCCAGAAGAGAATGGCATGACATATTTAACGTTATGAAACAGAAGGGCCTCGAACCAAGAATATTGTATCCAGCACGATTATCATTTAAACATGATGGAGGGATTAAACAATTTCCAGATAAACGAAAGTTAAGAGAGTTTGCCTCTCATAAACCACCACTACAGGATATGTTAAATGGACTGCTCTAGAGGGAAGCACACCTAAGGCTAAAAAGATGTCACCAGAGAAAAAAAAATCATAGCAAAGAAAGCAGACCATCCAAATACCAACTAAAGGCAAAGAATAAAACACCTATTATAGAAAGAATGGAGGAGGAGGAATAAGAAGGGAGAGAAAGAAAGAAACATCAGACCGTGTTTACAATAACTTAACAAGAAAGTTAAGTTAGATTGTTAGATAGTAAAGAAGCAACCCTTGAACCCTTGGTAACCACGAATCTAAAGCCAGCAATGGCAATAAGCACATACCTATCAATAATCACCCTAAATGTAAATGGACAGAATGCACCAATCAAAAGACACAGAGTAACAGAATGGATAAAAAGCAAGACCCATCTATATATGCCTACAGAAACTCACCTCAAATCCAAGGAATATACACAGAAATAAAAGTGAAGGGATGGAAAAGATATTTCGTACAAACAACAAAGAAAAAAGCGATGTTGTACTTGTATCCAAGACAAAATAGACTTCAAAACGAAAGAAATGGCAAAAGAGATAAAAGAAGGACATTCATGATAGGGAGTCAGTCCAACAGAAGATATAGCAAACATAAATATATATAAGCACAACACAGGAGCGCCAGCATATGCAGAACAAATACCAACAGAATTAAAGGAGAAACTAGGCAACGTGCATTCATCTTAGGAGACTTCAACACCCTCACTCAGAGGACAGATCAACCAGACAGAAAATAGAAGTAAAGACAGAGGCACTGAACGAACACACTAGAACAGATGGACCTAACAGACATCTACAGAACTCTACACCCAAAAGCAACAGGATACACATTCTTCTCAAGTGCACATGGAACATTTTCCAGAATAGACCACATACTAGGCCACAAAAAAGAACCTCAGTAATTTCAAAAATATTGAAATCCTACCAACCAACTTCTCAGATCACCAAGGTATAAAACTAGAAATAAATTTTAGAAAGAAATCAAAAAAGCTCACAAATACATGGAGACTTAACAACACTCTCCTAATTAATCAATGGGTTAATGACCAGATCAAAACAGAAATCAAAGAATATATGGAGAAAATGACAACAACAACACAAAGCCACAACTTCTGTGGGACGCAGCAAAGGCAGTTCTAAGAGGAAAGTATATTGCAATCCAGGCCTATTTAAGAAGGAAGAACATTCCCAAATGAATAGTCTAAAGACACAATTACTGAAATTGGAAAAAGAAGAACAAATGAGGCCCAAAGTCACAGAAGGAGGGACATAATAAAGATTAGAGAAGAAATAAATAAAATTGAGAAGAATAAAACAATAGAAAAAATCAATAAAACCAAGAGCTGGTTCTTTGAATAAAATAAACAAAATAGATAAACCCCTAGCCAGACTCATTAAGAGAAAAAGAGAATCTACACACATAAACATAATCAGAAATGAGAAAGGAAAAATCACGACGGACCCCACAGAAATACAAAGAATCATAAGAGAATATTATGAGAATCTATATGCTAACAAACTGGAAAA
Source organism: Smutsia gigantea (assembly GCA_032199065.1). Classification (NCBI taxonomy): domain Eukaryota; kingdom Metazoa; phylum Chordata; class Mammalia; order Pholidota; family Manidae; genus Smutsia; species Smutsia gigantea. The sequence goes on along the minus strand of JAVSCE010007701.1, from coordinate 1,294 downwards.
CATAGAAGAAATGGACAACTTCTTAGAAAAATACAACCTTCCAAGACTGACCAAGCAAGAAACAGAAAAACTAAACAGACAAATCACTAGTGACGAAATCGAATTGGTAATCAAAAAACTACCCAAGAACAAAACCCCTGGGCCTGATGGATTCACCTCTGAATTCTACCAGACATATAGAGAAGAAATAACACCCATTCTCCTTAAAGTTTCCAAAAAATGGAAGAGGAGGGAATACTTCCAAACTCATTCTATGAAGCCAGCATCACTCTAATACCAAAACCTGGCAAAGACCTCACCAAAAAAGAATATTACAGACCAATATCCCTGATGAACATAGATGCAAAAATACTCAACAAATATTAGCAAACCGAATTCAAAAATACATCAAGAGGATCATACACCATGATCAAGTGGGATTCATCCCAGGGATACAAGGATGGTACAACATTCGAAAATCCATCAACATCATCCACCACATCAACAAAAAGAAGAACAAAAACCACATGATCATCAAAAAAAAAAAAAAAAAAGCATTTGACAAAATTCAGCATCCATTCCTGATTAAAACTCTCAACAAAATGGGTATAGAGGGCAAGTACCTCAACATCATAAAGGCTATATATGACAAACCCACAGCTAACATCATACTTAACGGTGACACGCTGAAAGCTTTTCATCTAAGATCTGGAACAAGACAAGGATGCCCACTCTCTTCACTGTTATTCAACATAGTACTGGAGGTCCTAGCCACAGCAATCAGACAAAACAAAGACATACAAGGCATCCAGATTGGTAAAGAAGAAGTCAAACTGTCACTATTTGCAGATGACATGATACTGTACATAAAAAACCCTAAAGATTCATTCCAAAACTACTAGAACTAATATCTGAATTCAGCAAAGTTGCAGGATACAAATTAACACACAGAAATCTGTTGCTTTCCTATACACTAATGATGAACTAACAGAAAGAGAAATCAGAAAAACAATTCCATTCACAATTGCATCAAAAAGAATAAATTACCTAGGAATAAACCTAACGAAGGAAGTGAAAGACCTGTACTCTGAAAACTACAAGACACTCCTAAGGGAAATTAAAGAGGACACTAACAAATGGAAATGCATCCCATGCTCTTGGCTAGGAAGAATAAATATTGTCAAAATGGCTCTACTACCTAAAGCAATCTACAGATTCAATGCAATCCCTATCAAACTACCAACAGCTTTCTTCAATGAACTGGAACAAATAATTCTAAATTCATATGGAACCACAAAAGACCCCGAATAGCCAA
>JAVSCE010007700.1:0-126111 GCA_032199065.1 Smutsia gigantea | reverse complement strand
TGGAGATCAGGCAAAGTGATCCGAGATGACATTTGTGCAGAGTCCTGAGGACAGTGGGAATCTGCGCATCCATTTTCACTCCTTGAGCTAACAATGGGGCCACTGGCCATCTGCTCCCCTTCCTGCCTTTATCTTTTTAATCTAAGTTCTCCTTCCTCCCCAGCCAGCCAGCCCTTCTGTTCCAAGGAAGCGAATCTGCTTTCTGTAACCCCCAGGACTGGCCAGATACTGACTGGCCACCTTTTGTCCATTCTTGTCTTTCTCTGTGAATGTAGGTTCATTTTGTCCCCCAGAACTTGCTCAAACCCAAGGGATCTCAGCAGCCTTCCCTAATGAATTCTCTTCTAATCCCTTTATTTCCCTCCTACTCAGGCTTATGCTCTTAGCTTGTACAGTCTGACTCCAAGGACCCAGATAAATCACACTGGCCCTGGACATGATCTGGACTTCTATAGATCAAAGTCATCATTCAAGGAAAGGTGTCCGGATTCTCCAGATGCGCCTTTAGAAACACAGGAAATGTAATGGTACAGCATTGCTTTTCTATGTGGAAATCAATACAGTAGATCCTGTCCACCTCCTTTTCCTAGGAACTCCTGGTGTCTGCATTTCAAAACATAGTTCTCTATGTAAACTTGACACTGTTTATAGATATAAATATCTGGGGGGAAATATGGAGGGGAAGTGTATTAAAATAGCCTGTATAACCACTATCAAATTTTTATATTTGACTCCCAACTGAGTAATAGTTTCTTTAGGAATTTATCCATCTTTGTATTCTTATAGAATAGATAAGGAAACAAAATAATAATAACAGTAACTTTATACTTGTGCCTACAGCTTGACAGTTCACATCTGACGTAAATGTCACCCACATGGAGAAACTGCCCTGAAGCTCCAGGAGAGTTCCTGTTGCTTTTCTTTCTGCTCCCAACATACCTCATCATCATACCTCTAGGGCAGTACCTCCTGTGAAATTCTGCAATTTATGTTACACGCCTGACTCCTTAGCATATAGATGTCTTCAAGGTCGGGAACTGTGACTCTTTCATTTCACAGCAGGCTTCTATGGTCTGGCTCATGACAGAGCTCAGTACACTTTACAAACACCTAATAGGTAAATAAGTGAATGAATGTGGTATTTCTGTATTAAGTATTTGATAAAGGCTTGCTATATGATTCATTGGTTATGATAAAATAAAAATACAAGCAGATAAGTCTTGCTAGTAACTGTGGAAAACTACCTGTGGGAGAAAGTTTGGAGTTGTAGATGAAGTTAAGTCTCTAAATTTTCCTATGAATTCTTTTATTCCTTTTATAGATAATGAGGAGTTCATTATATTAGTTAGGACAGCACCTCTGCAGGGGTGTGAGGTTGATTTAACTAAGTCCCGTGGTTCCCTAAGAGTTAGAAAAAAAAAGCATTCCAAGAGATTAAAAACTTATACAACATAGTTACCATGTAAATTATGGGGCATTAGGTGCTTCTCTGAGTATTTTCTCCTTCGTGCTTAAATGTTAATCTCTGAGTTATGCGTTGTAACAACAGATCCAACTGGAAAAGTGTTTCTGGCACTAATGTGTAAAATATGTGCATGCAATTTGAAGACTGAAAAATGGCACATTCTTTCGCGGGGATAAAGAATGGTATCAAAGTCACTGCTATTCTCAGGAAACAGAACGTGATTATCTACCAGGTTAGCTGATTTTAAATACTGATCGCCAAACTGTTCAATAAAATATGAATATTTATCATAGCAATCCATAGCACATGTTACATATCCTGATATTCTGGGGGTGACATGCCCCTTCTTAAAGAAACATACTCTAACTAGGAAATGTCAAACATTATAAAGTGAGTGGAAATTGAGACTGAAGTTTTTCTTTCCTATTGGCTGCTCGATTGGACTTTAACTTCTAGGAAAAGACTGAACGTATAAACAACACTCGGTATCCATGGTAACATGCATAAGAAGGTAGTTATTTTTTCCTTACATTTTTTAATTTCAGAGTTTAATAGCATATTATATGCATTGCCTCAAGCCCACAATTCCTCCAGTTGGTCATTAAGTATCAGGAAATGCCCTCTCTGCCAGTCATTATTGCTTAAATAAAATGCCAGTTACAAGTCTCATGAACAAAAGAGCTACAGTGTCAGTGTGAGCACAGGTTGACTATTGTGATTTGGCCTAGAAGCAAGTACCCCAGACCATGTAGCCCAGAAGCTAGGCTTGTGACCTGAAACTACATGCACAAGGAAGCCTTTTCTGTTACTGTTAATTAGACTCAAGAAATGGCTCTGTCGAGGTGAACACACCAGAAGAACGGTGCCAAACCCATGTTCTCATACCGTCAACTGGCTGCTATAGGAATGCTTCAGGGGCAAAGAGTTCTGGGTAAATGCAATGTGTGTTAATTCCATCTTCCTGTGGAGCACCACTCCCCAATGTACCAATTTAGAAGTTCAACTTTTCTATTAGTTTTAAGGAAAACTCATTCACAACAGATCAGATAACTGAGGTGTAAAGGGAAAATTCACTTAAAAATCTGATACTCTTTCTACACATTACTATTAAAGCATTTTAATAGTAATCTGGAAAGTTCTGTCCAACTTGAAACCAAAACTCCTTTCTCTGGCTACAGAGACTCTCTTTCCTCAGCCCCTGGACACCTGGATGTCTTAACCTAGACAGGTGCCTGCCTCACGACTTGGGCTTGGCTGCAGGGATAGCCTCCGTAAACCCAACTCTAGACGACTTGTGCAAACAAAGGGAAAAACACGTGCTGAAAACTGGAGCTAATCTAGGAAGTTCTAAATTTAGATTGGATTTTTCTTCTAAGAGTTTATTTGTAAATCAGATTTTGGAACTGGAGCAAATATTTTCCCATAGGAACTTTGTAATAGATGTGGCTTTACAAATTCAACCCCTAATGTAAATGAAATGTTACACATTAGCAAAAATATCCTTTATCAGTTGTATCTTTTGTCTTTTTCAGGTGCATTATGGATTAAATGAGTTTTTGTGGGTTGATCTAGGACCTAGACTGTCATGTACAAAGGTTTCTTTGGGAAATCAGTCTCCTCAAAAAACTGGTCTTTGAGGAATGCTCCTGCTGCAAAAACCTTACTGAGAAAAGAAAATTCCCTCCAATGAATGGCTCTGGTGACGCCACTCAGAGGCGAGGAGGGGCAGGCTATGCTGGTGTAAGGGACATTCATAAATTTGGTGTTTGTACTTTGGAAACTGCCAGCGCTGAATTTAGAAAGTATTACAACTGTATTAGGGAGAAGGTGAACTCAACAGTGTTTAGACCAGGAAATCAAAAAGGAAAACAAACAGTAAAGCAAAATATAGAACCAAGATTTGAACAGAGATAGTTAGTGGAAGTAAGCACTTCATGGCAGAGTTATGAGCAAGACCCATGTTTCAGTGCCAAACAAGGCAATGAATGTGAACATTTCCTTACTAGATTCAGTAAAGAGATGTAAGGGCAGCAAACCAAAGGACTGTGATGCTGATCACGCGACCTTTCTATTCTTTTGTCCTTGTTTATTTAGACTGACAGTGAATACGTTCTCTACAGTCTAAGCTCTCATGAAGTTGTGTGTCCATCCCACTCTGCAGCCGTGACCCACATTCTAGCTACTTCCTCCACTCACTCCCCTCCCCACCGCAAGAAGGTGTGAGCAGCAAAAGCTCCCCTTCTAGGTAATTTCCCAACTGTTTTTGCTCCCAAATGGCAAAGGAGATCAAACATTTTTTTCAGCCAGAATGAAGAGTGAGGTAGAATCAGGAAGAGGAGCAAACGATGGAGCTGTGACCCACAAGAAAGCCCAGGAATTAGTATAAGAGATTGTCAGGGGACAAGGGTCCCTTTGGAAGAGAGAGAGTGCACATACACCATGGTTCCTGGGAAAAGGAATTAAAGCAGAGGGCCAGGAGGAAGACAGGAATGCTGAGTGAGTTGCATGAAATGATTCTTGGAATCTTCCAGAAAAAAAAAATCAGAAATGAAAAATGTATGTGATTAGTTCATATTTTTATGGTACCTGGGAGGGACCAGAAGATAAATTCCTAAGCAAGAGCAGCAATTGTGGGGCTGACCAACGACTCCCCAGATTGCCAACATTGGCAGTGTGTGCCCAGTTTACATAATACCTAAGGTTCGGGAAAGTCTCCCGTGCTCTGTAGTCTCCCCAGTAGTACTTGACTTTCTGTTCTGTTCACCAACCACTTGGGCACCTTGCAGATCTTGACTTTACCGGCTCAACTCAAGCCGTGAACCCAAGCAACCACCATAGCTGGGTTGGAGTACAAACCCCCTGTGTTTTGAAGGAGGGGAGAGGGATTCAAATGCTATGTCCTTTGTCATCACATGTGTCCTATCATTTGGGGCAATTTGTCTCAATTGCCACCATTAGAATAAAATGGCAGAAGACAGATTTTTTTCAAAGCTGTTGAAAAATGCTTTCCAGGGTCAGTTAAGAAAAGGCCCACACTATAAAATATTTTTTCCACTGCACCAAACTCAAAAGTGGCTGTCTGCAAAGAAGCTGTTGGAAGAGAAAGGAAAGTGACAGTCTGATGGTTGGGGTAGATCGAAAGTGTTAGGTAAAGTTACATCAATGGTAGGAGACTTTTCCCATTCCTCCGGACCTGGAATTTTGAGCATTTGTGGGACTGGATCCAGTCTCATTTTTCAGCACTTCATCTAGAGGCTTAGTGCTTTCAAATATGTTAATTTCAGAACAATGTTTCTTGCTACTTAGTTCAAATAATCCCTTTTTGGGTGAATTAAGCAAAGGGGAATAAGAAAGTCCATTTAAAAAAGAGTTACGTTCAATCTACTGAGATTGTTGGAAGTCTGACTTGGTAAGAAACCTAACCTCTGGGACGGCTGCCACTGTGGTCATTCCCTGGTGGCACCGTAACTCCTTAGCTCTGTGATGTTTTGGAAAGTGTGGTTTGGACAACATAGATCATAAAAGTATATCCGTCTTCCAAAGGTTCATCCCAAGAAATTCACACTAAGGTGAACCCAATACTGGTCGTCTGTATCAGAAGGGCTCCATTTCTTCATTGGTTGTTTTATGCTCTAGCTCATTTCCAAATAGGATTTGAGTTGGGGAAAGGGATTGTATATGCTATCCTGGTAGTTATTTCCTAAACTTAATTGTGTTTATTAATGTATATTATCAGAGTAAGTAATCCTTTACCATCTCACTGATTCGGGTATAGTGGAGGAAGATCTTTCTGACTTTCTGAGTGTCTGGATTATGAAATAATTTGGAACACAATGATTGTTTAAAGTAGTTTCACTTGACTGTTAGCAACAGTTTTGAGGGAGCTGCTTCAACAAAGTAATACAAGTGAGTTATCTTAGCTCGTCCATCATTTGCTTCTGTTCCACGTGTAACTTTAAATTGAGCTGGGTTATATTCCCTTATGAGAATCACAGATCATCAAGAGGTGGAAAGGGAAGGAGAGATCATATAGCCCAAAGGCTGGCAAACTTTTCTGTAAAGGGCAAGATAATAAATATTTCAGACTTGGCAGGCCATATGGTCTCTGTTATGACTACTCAACTCTAGAGGGCATGGAAACAGTCATAGATGATATAAAAGTGAATGAGTGTGGCTGTATCCCAACAAAACTTTATTTACAAAGACAGGCAACAGGCTGGATTTGGCTGATGGGACTTAGTTCGTCAACCCTGACCTAGTCCCATTTCCTCACTCTGCAGATAAGGAAAAGGAAATCTAGAAGATTGGGAATTTCCCAAAGTCATTAGTAGGTTCATAGCAAAGCCAGATTCCGAACCTAGAAATTGTATCTAGAATCTAGCTTTATTTCCACCACACCACATCAGTTCTGACTCATGTCATGAAGCTTCTACCCTGTAGATGACATGGATTTGAGTCAGAAAGTAGTATTTCAAGAAATTATGCACCAGTAAAGTCAATTATTTAATAAAAAGCACTTTGAAGAAGAGGTTTTGTAGGAGACTGTCACTAATTAGTGACATTATTCTGGGTGCCATTGTTATGTTTAAAGATGGCATTAAGGGAGTGAAAAACGGAAAGATTGGTATTATGTCACAGGATCTCATTTTAACAAGGTTTTTCACTAGAGTTGATTTGAATAAAGCTAGCAAACTAGTTTCCAATTCACCAAAGAGCAGTCAGCCTCCACAGCAGAAGTTGTTAATATGGAATGAAAAGGGTCTGTGAATCCCTGAATTCATGCAGAAGTTTCTGGGCTTGTGCTGTTTTCTCAGGACAGTAGGTACAGTTTTCTTCACATTCCCCAAGGGAATTTGTGACCCTGAAATTACAGGATTCTCAATGGTGAGAAATTCCTGCCCAGCCAGGATGCCGCAACTGGCCATCTGAATGGGACATAAAGAAGCTCCAACCAGTCCCGTCCCTATCCTCACACATGCCCTCAATGGTCCACTCATGAAAGGGTTTTTAGCTGGCCACCAAAAAGTCCAGAGAAGGAAAAGTAGTCCTGATTTGTTCAGCACAGATGAGAACGCAGTAGCATCTGTGGGGTGAGTTCAGCATCAGAGGGCCCAGAGCAGTGAGGCTCTGAGTCAGGGGCAGCGTCATTGCAGTTTCATAGCAAGACCACAGTCAGTGACTGGGGACAGGGAAGGCCAAGGACTGGTACATACATTCAGCTCCCGGAAGCTAGTTAATAGGCTTGACTTCTGGCAACATGCTGGACCGAGCTGACTCAGCCGCCTCTCCTGCTACAAACACAGACAAGTCCTGGATGAAATAGAATGAACAAAAAAGCTTGCTATTTTTCAACACAAGTTAAATTATAAAGAAAGAAATGGAAACTCTCACATGCCAGAAGCCAAAAGTGAACTCAAATTAGAATGGTCAGCTTCAGCTGAAGCCACAGTAGCCCAGGAGGCTGACAGCTCGACACTTCATTCCTGCGCATGGGTAAGAACATGGCTTTGGGTCTGCTGATGCAAGGAATCAGAGGAGAGGTTTCAACCTACAGCTAGAAGGGCTATTGGTTTATGAGAAGGTGTCCAGAAAAATCTATCCAGTGGCTAGAATAGGTATTAAGCTTTCTGGGTGGCCCAGGGCTCCAGGTAGGAAAAAATAAACTTAAAAGCCAATTTGTGAACCATAATATTGCACATGTAATTGTAGATTAATGATACCAAAATAAATTATTAAAAAAAAAAGCCAATTTGTGAATAAAATTAAAAGCCAATCTTGCACTTGATGTTCAGGGTGGGATCTGAATTTACAACACACCTGGATTGGGAATCTCTGGCTGAGGAGAAAATGGTCCAAACTGGCATATGCTTGATGTCCACAGATGCCTTCCCAGAACTAGGGCAGACAGCTGACAGCCCAGGTCCATGTGCTCCCGGGGAAAGATGCCACCTACGGGAGAGAAGCTTGTAGAAGATTTCACATACACATGCACACATGGCACTAAACCACCACGGGAGAAACAGAAACATGAAGATGATTGAACAATCTAGAAGAGACTCTAAAATAGACATTTAGAAAATATAAAATACAATGTAGAACCATTAGGAAAGAATAAGTGAAAGACAAAAATAACAAGGGTTTGAAAAAGCACCATATAGACATGATAGAAATGAGAATTATAACCATTAATCATAGACCTGTAGAAGTTTCTACATAGCTGAGGAGAACTTTACTGAGCTAGAAGGCAGCTCTGGCCAGAATGCTGCGTAGGAAGGTACGGGCCCAGAAACCCAAGTTCACGAGGAAGACACAGACAGCTAGGACCTCAAGGCGAAGACATCAAGACAGCTCAGGCCTGTCTCCTAGGTTCCCACCCTACTAGGCCTCGGGTTCCTGTAGTCAGAATTGTCAGGAGGAAGTGGGCCTATGCCTGGAAATCTCAGGCCTCGGGCACTCTTGGTGAGCAAAACTTGGAAAAAGGGGGCTATCTCCCTGATAGTCCTGACTTACCTGCCATCACCTCGGTCACCTGTCCTCCAAGGCTGTCCTTCGTCCCTTGAGAGGAAGAGGGAAGTGCCCACCTTCCCTCCGATTTCTTACTGGGTCTGTGATCCTTCAACTGAGGACAGCCTTTACATGGCCTTAAGAGCTGTCAAGAATGGTCTTCTAAAAGCCATACTGAACAAGGCTTCCCTGAGCAAGGCCCTGACCCCAGGAGGAGGGGCCGTATCACCAGGACTACAGACCTCATCAGGAACCTCGGAGAAGGCAGCTTCCTCCCCTGAGCAGGATACTTAACAAAGGGATGGACAGTAGGATGCCCAGTCTCGAGGTCCCTGAGCAGCTTCCATCTGTGGAATCCCCTTGGCCAACTGTGGGTCTCCAATCCACGATCTATTTCTGGCCTGGTCTTTGAAAAATGGGCTGCTACTACTCCAGACACTGATCATCTGATCCCTTCCAGCCTGGACCTCAGGTAACTGAACCACGTTCTCCTGTCCGCTTCTCCCAGGCCTGATACCTCCTGCCCCCACTCATTTTGGAAGACTTTTTCACAGCCAAGTAGGGCCTTTCCAGAAGGTGAGTCTGCCCTTTGCTTCTGTTGTTAGGAATCAGTTCCTTTTCTGAGAACCTTCTGACAGGCAGGAGAGCATTAGGGGAAACACCCTTGCCTCGGGGGTCCTGGAACAGCTTGATCTAGAAGCTGGAGATGAGTTTTTCCAGAAGCCTCACCATGGAGAAGCCTGAGGAGCTGCGCTCAGTAGCGCTTTGCTGCGGTTTGGCAGCACACACGAACGGCCAAAGAAAATGCTGCTGCTAGCGTCGTGACCGTGGGGCCGCCCCTCTGGGGACAGGACGCCCAGCGACCTCAGAGGGGCCCTGCGGACAGGGGACGTGAAAATGCCCTCTGCCTCCTTGGCCGGTTCAACATGCACTGGTTCCAAAGCTGAATCAGCAAAGTAAGCCAATTCTGGGACAAAATGAGCACCTTTGTTATCTTGAATGACTTGTACCATCTCACTCCCTGTATGAAGCAAAATGTCTCTTAATAAAACCACTTTGGTCTCCATAAGTATGTAGTACATTATCACAGTGACGATTTTATTAGGCCACTAGAAATTGCCCTCCAAGGGTATTAAAAGGTTGGCACCAAGGATGTCAATCTAATAGGGGAAAGCTGAGTGTCCACTTTTCTACCAGAAACTAAAAGCTTAGTTTGACTCTGGCTATCTGAACAGATCTTCATATTAAATGACATCTCAAGGTCAAATCTGTAGTCAAAATATTATTATCCCAAAATAAAACCCCAAGGGAACCCATTTAGATAGGCTACTTCTAGCAAAGTATCATGAGAATAAAATATTTTCAATTCAATTTTTGCTCTTGGGTTAAAAGACACAAGCAGGAAGATGACCTATTTTGAGTTTGTCTCGCTGTTCCCCATAAAGCAGACCCCATATATTTGGGATCACCTGTAGCTTTGTTGTGTGCACATGACACTCTGTCTGGGACCTTTGGGTGGTGATATAGCCACAGCCCAGACCATTGGAAAGATGGGTGGAATGGAAGGAGCACAAATGCCCTCTCTGTTGAATGCCTTCTAGGGAAGCAGAAAAATGGCTGTAGGAAAAGCTGCCTGGGCTGTGTGACTTTGGGTGTATCACTTAACCTTTCTGTGCCTTGATCTTCTCACTGTAAAAAGAAGATAATATGAGCCTGTACTGTAGAATTGTTTTGAGGATCAGTGTATAATACCTCTTACCTTATACTAAGCTAATTATTAGGTAAGTGAACCTTCTTTCATTTCCAGAGCAAGAATATAATACCACATACCTAAGGGAAGAATCGCACCTAAATTCCACATGCAGAGGAAATCCTTTTCTGGCTATGTGGCTGCTGAGGGAGATGCAGACATTTCCAAGAATATTTGGGCATTCTTAACTGAAAGGACATATTTTTATTAAACAAGAACGGGACGTTGGTAGACTATGGATATAGTATCAAGTGGGGACAGTCTGGGCTGCCCTAAACGCAGGCTCTCCCAGCAAATGAGGGGAGGATTCGCGCCTCGCTCAGAGTGGTATTGCAAAGTAAAATAAAATAACTCATGAAAAGTGATCAGTGCAGTGCTCTGCACAAGGTCATCACTCAACACACGTTGACCTTGGATGTACCTAAAGCTCAGGCCAGGGGCCCTGGGCAATCACAGGGGGCTGCGTGGTATGTGCTGGAGCCAGGACTCTGGGCCCCATGGCCACTGCTTTCACAATATGCCTCTCTGCTCCTCTTCTTGGGATTCTGAGAACATGAGAGCCTCCTAGCCTGTTCGCAGGAGCTGACCACATACAGTGCAGGTTTTTTATACCATGCTCCCCTCAGCCAGCAAGGTGGCCGGTACCCGCCTGAGGGACACCTCCCTCCAGTGACTCAGTGATGCCATTCCAGGGGGTGTGCTGATAAAGAGATGGCTGACAAGAACTGCTCCACAATTCTACAGCGTGTTCGTCCTCCAAAGCCCCAGCCCCCGAAGGCACCCTCGACCGGGAGAAAAATCACCTATTCTGTAAACTGTTTTTAAACACACCAATTATTGGGCCAGCAATTATTATGCAACAGAACCCTGTAACAGCTCACAGAGCAGCCACTTGATAACACTGCTTATTCAGGTTTTAACTACTGAGTTTTTCTTCTTTCTCTTGCTGCTAACCTATGGGATTCCTTAGCTCCTATCCATGATGGCAGATGGCTGCAGTGGCCTATCACCATGGTGTTTGTGGTCTAAGATTACTCAGAGACCTTGAGGAGCAACATGATCTAGCACCCTGGCTTTCTTGTTTTCCTAAACAAACAAAATAACCTTAAGGAGTGGAAGGCAGGGAGGTCCCTAAAATGTCTGTATTTAATCTGCATGCACTTGGATCTGGGAATGCCAGGAATAAAATGCTGATGAGATAATGTTGTAGATCTATCTGCATATGGGTCAGCCTTTGAAGTGGCTGACTGGCATTGTGTTCTACTGTCCAGTTAATAGAGGATTTTCCTATGCATTATCTCATATGATTCACCAAACCCCTGTGGAGTCAGTAGGACATTTTATAGTTAAGAAAATTGAACCTCTGAGAGGTTGTAACTTGTGCAAGTTAATAGAGCTCAACAGGTGTACTGTTGGCCCAGTGTCCTGCCTGCTCCGCCCCACAGGGCTCCCCAATGCCCCCCAAGTCTCTGTGCAGAGTGTAGAAAATGTAGCTAACCCTGGGTCCAAGCAGCCCCCAGGAGCGGTGCCGTGAGACGGTGAAGATTATTAGAACAATTTGAACAGCTTGATAGGATTTAATTGTTTGGAAGGTTTTCAACACGGTATTTCCAAACCCTAGAGGAGAGTGCTGGAGACTCTTTTCCCAGGTAATGATGCTGCTTTAATTTTGGAGAGTGCTTTCATGTTTACAAAACACAATTTTCTTAAATGATCCCAGACACAATCTGGAATTAGTGTGAAAGTTTTCATTTTTATTAAAAGGAACAAAACTTACTGAAAATAAGAAAAGATGATGGAGATGAACACAAAAAGGGAGATGGTCAGGTCCTGCCTCCACCTCTCTCCCACTTACCTGCCACTTGCAGGCCAGGTATGCCCAGCAGGCTAGGTATCAAACCCCGAGGGACCTTTAGGGCCCCAACCACTTGACTTCGTTACCAAGCGAGCTTTCTGACCTCAGAAAGATATGTCTTTTACTGCCTGCAAAGGTGTTTTACTGACTCAAACTGGTGCCCATGGAGGCATCCGAAAGCAAGCTATGGGTGAGCCAAAGTGTATGGGTGCAGCTGGTAGGAATGAGGGGCTGAGGAAAACTTTGCAGGCCCGAAGGGGTCTGCAGAGGATGGAGTATGAAGCCTGCCCCCCAACTCTGGATGGAGACAGTCCCCAGGTGAAAGTCAGCCTTTTTAATTTTGTTTTTAATCTGTGGTTAGAGGGGCTGTCCTGCCAGACCTTGGCAGTGTGCTCTTTTTGGGTGGATTTACCTGTAAATGCCACTCAGGCCTCCACGTGGGAAGCAGGGCCTTGAGGAAGGATGGGAAGAGATGGAGCTGCGGTGGGGCCCTAGCCAGGGCAGAACTGGCTGAGGCCGCCTGAGTGCGAGTGGAGGGTCAGCAGCCCAGGTTACGGTGCTCAGGCAGCCTGGGGCCTTGGGCCCATCCCCGCAGGAGTGGGCACCTTTCCTCTGCTTCATTGAATAGCCCCCACTGACCTGCTGAGCCTGCCCTTCTGCAGTCTGTCCTCACACAGCCACCAGGGTGATCCTTTTGAAGGAGCAGATCCTGTCCCTAGCTGCCTCAACCTGGTCTCCCCCTAGAGGCCTCACCTCCTGCCTCTCCTCTTCATCCCATTGCTCCAGCCTATGGCCTCCCGCCTGCTCCCATCAAACTTGCTTGCTCCCCCTCAAGGCTCCTGTACTGGCTGTACCCCCTGTGAGGAATGCGCTTCCCCAGAAATTCAGAGGCCTGATGTCCAGCTCCAAATCCTGAAAACTTGGATCAGATTTCCCTTTCCCCATGCAAACTGCCCCCAGCCTTCCTGTCTCCTTACCATGCAATTTACTCGTTTATTATGCATGTTGTCTGACTTCTGTCCCTAAAATGTAAACTCCCCAGGGGCAGGGGTGTCTATCTCACTCACTGACATGTCCCCAGTGTCCACATAGCGCCTGGTGCCTGGTTAAGGTTCAGTTAGCTTTGGCTGGGTAAACGGTCAACATCCAGGGGGCTGGATGCATAAGCGATGGTCCTCAGTTACAGACTGGGGCTGCTCCTTGGTGCCTGGTGTCCCTTTTGTGTGAGACAGGACCTTCTGGAAGCTCTAAGTGCCCATGTCAGCATCCAGGCTTCTGGAAGAGGGGCTTGAAAGCCTAGGCAGGGAGTCTTGGGGGCTCCAGGAGAGGAGGTGAGCACCAGCCTGGGATAGGGGCAGCCAGTCACTCTAACTCCTCCACTGCCTTGGACAGGTGATCGCAGACCTTGCCAGCCCTGAACGGGATTGGCTCTAGCACTCAGCAGGAGTGCTCCAGGGTAAGGTTTTCAGAGCTAGCAAGGAAAATATCAGGACCAGAGCTGCTAACATAATTAGCAAGGATCAGTCCAAAATGAAAAAATGGGGCTGTTAAAAATGTGAAAGAATTGCAACATGGTGGCAGCAGGGCAGTGAAGCAAGTGCAGGGTCCTTCTGAGGACTGACCACTAATTGCATCTCACAGATCTCCCTGCCACAAAATTCCCCATGACAAATGTAGATCACCTATGCCTGAGATGTGTAGCATGTTTCTCCCTAAGGAAAGAAGCCCTAGGGTGCAATGGGAGACAGTCCCAGAAGAAACCTGAAGCTACCAAGAATGGTGTCCTTGGAACTATCCAAAGGCCCTGAGGTCATGTGAAAGGATGTGGGTGGGATGAGGAGGTAGCAGAATGAGGTGACATCAGAGGTGGCATCTGGGGCCAGGCTGGGTTTGATGTCCATGAGAAATTAGCAGGCAAGATCTGGATCATTCTCCACCCAGAAAAGTGCTCCGTGATCAGCAAAAGCTACGCAAAGAGAAGGGGAAGAAGAGAACTCCAATTTGGAGGAACAAAACCAAGGTTGAGTCATGGGGGTGTGGCTCACCGTGCTGGAAGCCCAAGGCCTTTCCGCATGTATCAGCGGAAGGGGGGCACAGCCTTACATTCCTGATAACCCCGGGTGGGCATCCGGGGACACCAGATGCTGAGGTTGGTCCCATCGCTTCATTTAGATGGCACTTCCCAGTTTAAAAAGTGCTTCCATCTACATAGTGATTTCACCGGACTCTCTCTGCTACCAGGTCAGCAAAGTATTATTATTCCCAGACAGGTCGACAGATTATGACCAGCCCAGGGTGACAGAGTTTGGTAAGGCCACAGAGGGCCCAGGAACTCCGCTCTGCGGGCTTTGAGTCCAGCACTTCCTTTCTTCCATGATGTTTGTCTCGCCTGAGGGGGATTTTCCCTGGCAAGTTCACTCTGGATTCTGGGAGACTGAATAACAACAAATAACAACCAACATCCGAACGCTGGGGTAAGAGGGTTTGTACGAAGCCTTGTGCTCTCGGTGGCAGGTGGAGCGCTGGAATCACGTCTGCCTCCAGGTCCGCGGCTGTCTCCGTCTCCCGGCAGAGCACTGGGCGGAGCTCTTTGAAGAGTGACACCCACTCTAAGGGCTCCTGCCTGCGGGGCCGGAAGCCGGCGCCTGCGCAGTTAGGCCGGCTGCAGCATCAAGCGCCTTAGGGCCAGGGGAGGCTCCTGGCCGTAGGAACTTCCAGCTTGCTACAATGCTCTTGTTACTAGACGCCACCGTCTTCCCAGAGGTCATGGTCTGAGACAGATAGACAAATGCAGGCCAGGACGTCTCAAGCAGATGGCAACACACTGACCACTTGCCTCCAACATACCAATACTCGCCAGCACAGCAGAAGGGATGGTGAACTGCGGGACGCAGAGCGCTAGCCCCGCTTTCGGAAAAAGGTAGCTTTTCAGAGGGCTTGGCTCTTTCCCTCATACAAATATTATAGGAAATAGTTTTGGGGTCATCCAATAAATGTGAACTACAGATAAGTAATAATGAATAAAAAGATAGTATCCTGAGTGCGTCTGTATTTTGAAATGGTCCATTAGCCTCTTGTCAGAAAGACTCCGTCCTTCCAAGCGTTGGTGGTTCCTGCACTAAAAGGTCTGCACACAATTCTCCAGATCTCATGATCACGCACAGCTAATGGCTTTGTGAACTGTTACCTGCAGATGCGCAGCGCCAGTTGGTTTGATTTAAACACCTCAGTCACTGGCATTTTCTCTAAAACTTCACAAGTGCAATTAGCCATATTAATGAAATAATCTTGTGTTTTTTTTAGAACTGAAGCTACATGTGAATCACACAAAAAGAAAATGCATCTTCCAATCATTTCCACTGTAGAACAGGCACATGTTAAAAACAGCTGAACTTATTTTTCCCTCTTCAAATTCTGCAAAATTCACACCCGGGTTTACTTTCTATGCCAAGTTTCAGAGCTGAGCAAATTTTTATGGTCTAGTTATAAACCCTAGAAAAACAAGGTTTATAGGAAATGTTGACACAACCTTAACTAAAGTGGTGCTAGCTGACACCTCGATATTTTCAATTTGGGGATTTCTACTGGGAAAATATAAACGCTAATTCAGCAAAGGTAGCCAACTATAATAAAAATGTTGTAGTCTTCCTGTTCACTTCATGAGCTTCTACTTCAAAAGGTGCCAGTGCAACATGGAGGTGAATTCGAAAGAGAATGCCCAGTACATGGGGCACCTGCAAATAGCTCAGCCTCCTGGAAACTGTAAACTTTGCCTGGGAATGCATGACCTCACCGTGAGTCATGGCCCCCACTGCTGTGCACGCAGAGAGGTGGCGGAAGATTCCAGGTCTTTACACAAAACGTGTCTGCTACCCTCTCACTGCACATCGCCAAACCTACCCTTAATATAGACAAAAGTAGGTTTTTTTTTATGGACCAGTAAAGCAAACCTCTTAAACGCAGAGAAACCAGAATGATGAAAGTTTGCATAAAGGCACATGATAGAAGGTTGCTTTTCAGTGCAGGAGGCTCAGGCTGGGACCAATAGGGGTGCCAGTAGGACCCAGGTAAAAAGGCAAGCCGAATGTGAGGACAAAGAGTCAATGACAATTCTGATTTCCCCATGCCCCTGAACAGCCCAGATGAGGAGCACATGTGTTCCATATTTAGGCTTTGATTTTTACTTTTTTTTTCCTTCTGGCACAGGAGGAGGTCAGGTCCACAGATAAAGACTGATGCACACAAATGGCCCATAAGAGGGGGCAAAGTGAATTAAGCGGAGGTAAATGTTTTAAAGTCCTCAGCTAGATAGACTAAACACCACCAGCCTGGGAGCCAGGAGACCCAGCTGTCCATCCAGGCGCTCCCACCAAGGAAACGGGACTCCAGACTGCCTGAAAAGCCTCCCTTGTGTCTCTGTTTTGTCATCTGTGAAATGGAGGAGGTGGTGATAAGGAAGTAGTGTCCCTGCAGTACTTTGTGAGTTTTAAACTGCAGGACAAATGGGAATATCGTGTTGTGTTCACTGTATTTCTACTTTGGGAAACTATGCTCAGAAAAGGGAAATATTTTCAACGGGGGGACAAATCATTCAAGACAGAGGAGGAAAAAACCCTCCCTAGCATATTTGTAATTGCATTTGGCTCATCCTAGAACTGATTTAGAAGGGCATTTACTGCTGACAACTTTGCTTTTGTGTAACGTCTAATTGCCACTAAAAAGGCCATTAGGGTTACCCCCCAATTACCATCACATATGTCTAAACTTTACCAGCTCCCGAGGGACCATTAAGTTACAGAGCTTCACAAACAGAGAGGATTTTGGATGAAGATTTTTTCCTCCCAGGTTTCTAAGCCTGCTGGCAGCTTTTCCCCAAAATGTTTTCAAAAGCTTTCACAAGATATCCTCATAACATTGGCAAAAAATATGAAGCATACTTTAAGACTAATGCTTAACTTCTGCAGGCCCTGGCTTTTTTTTTCAAGGTTGAAAAGGAAGACAGTGAGTTTCTGGATGTAACTGTCAAGACTAAATGATTGTTCATTTCCTGCAAATTGGGAATAATATAATAACATCCAGCTGGGGAGGTAGGCTGTGTTTCTTGCTTTTTCCTCTTCCAGAAGCTGGGTCCTTTACCAGCTTGGAAATACTACTGTATAAATATGCCAAAAACCTTAGGGAAAATGGAAAGAACAACCATATTCTAGACATCAGCAACCAGTTTGATGGACTTACCGGTACCATCTAATGGTCTAATACTATTAGAAGATTCTAATAGTAAAGGTATACAAAGATTAATTTAAAATGAGGTCTTAGGGGGAAAAAAAGGAAGGAGGGATTTACAAAGCCACAAAAATCTTTCTCTAGAATTGGGCTGATTAAATTATACCTGCTAAAATATGTATCTGTCACAATTACCTGCTAAAATTATTCATGTCAATGACTGAGTTTGAGAGAAACAATTTACAATAATAAAATATTTTCACCCAAGAAAAACAGATTAGTACAAATCAAAGTATCTGTGTCTTGCTAATGCAGTCTTTTCCTGGAACAAAAGAAAACATAAATTCAATGCTGAGTTTAAAATTGGAATTCAGCAAAATGTAATTCCAGGCACTTATTTTAAATGCATGATTGTATTTTGTAGTATAATAAATTTCATTTGGGGGATTAAAGATGGTGGTGTGAGAGGTGAGACAGAGACCTCCTCCTAAAACCACATATAGTATGAAAATATAATTAATACAAATAGTCCTGAAAGAGCAACAGGAAAGAGGGCTGCACTGGACTGCATACACCTGGAGAAAAGAGAGGACCTCAGGGAACAGGGTAACATACCAAAGTTGTGACCCTCGGGACCCAAGCCCTTCCCCCACCCCAGCTCACCTGTGGTAGAAAGTGAAACAGAGCCGGGAGGGAGTGGAGGCCTGGGACTGCTGAACACCTAGCCCTGCAGATCTGCTCTGGGAGCACGAACCTACATTGCATGGTGCTCTGGTGATTAGTGGGGTTGGAAAGCTAAGACAGGTGGAATACCTGGAGAGATGGAGATTCCAGCTCCTTGTGAAAAACAGGAATTCATATCCAGCTGAGCTGGGTGGGCAGTCTGAGAGACTTCCTAACAGTGAAAGGGTTACAAAAGGAGCAAGGATTGCACAGAGCTTACTGCTCAGGAGAAAGGACAGGTAGACAAAATTATCTGGGTACACTCTGCCCAGCAGGTTGGGAACTTAAACAATCTTCAGGCACTCCAACACCCTGGCGGGCTACACAGCTCCAAGGCCCCCCACTGTGATACGCAGCCTGCTGTGTCTTCCTCCTGGCTAGCATTCACCTGGCTCGCAAACCAGCAGCCCCTGCCCCGGCATCAGGCCAGCCAGAGGGAAGCCCCACCTACAGTAGCTACAAACACAAAACATAGAGGCTTTCACCTGTGTGTTTGGCCCACTGGTTCCGGCAGTGGCGACAGGCATAACAGCCGGGAAACAGGAAACAGCTCTTTCCTCCCCCCAGGCATTAGCACCACTCCCCTGCAACCCCCAGCATCACTTCAGGGGCTGAGCAGCTCCAGAGAGTAGAGCTTCTGGGCACTAGAGGGCGCCACATACAGATATGAAACGTCAAAGGAACATATAGTTCAAAGAAAAATCTCAACACCAGAGAAAGGACTAAGTGAGACTGAATTAATAAATCTTCCTGAAAGAGATTTCAAAATAAAAATAATAAACATGCTCATGGAGGTACAGAAAAATATTCAAGAACTCAGGAACGAATTTAGGATGGAGATCCTATCATTGAAGAGCACAATGGAGGGTATTAAAAGCAGATTAGATACAGTGGAGGAGACAATAAATGAAATAGAAACCAGAGAAGAGGAATATAAAGAAGCTGAGGCACAGAGAGAAAAAAGGATCTCTAAGAATAAAAGAGTATTGAGAGAACTGTGTAACCAATCCAAACGGAACAATATTCGCATTATAGGGGTACCAGAAGAAGAAGAGAGAGAAAAAGGGATAGAAAGTGTCTTTGAGGAGGTAATTGCTGAAAAATTCCCCAGTATGGGGAAGGAGATAGTCTCTCAGGTCGTGGAGGTACACAGATCTCCCAACACAAGGGACCCAAGGAGGACAACACCAAGACATATAATAATTTAAATGGCAAAGATCAAGGAAAAGGACAGGCTATTAAAAGCAGCCAGAGAGAGAAATAAGAACACATACAAAGGAAAACCCATCAGGCTATCATCACACTTCTGAGCAGAAACCTTACAGGCCAGAAGGGAGTGGCA
This sequence comes from Smutsia gigantea, assembly GCA_032199065.1. Taxonomy (NCBI): domain Eukaryota; kingdom Metazoa; phylum Chordata; class Mammalia; order Pholidota; family Manidae; genus Smutsia; species Smutsia gigantea. The sequence goes on along the minus strand of JAVSCE010007700.1, from coordinate 107,249 downwards.
TGATGTATTTAATGCAATGAAGCAGAAGGGCCTTGAACCAAGAACACTTTATTCGGCAACTTTATCATTTAAATTTGAAGGATGGATTAAACAATTTCCAGATAAGCAAAAGCTGAGAGAATTTACCTCCCACAAACCATGTCTACAGTGTATTTTGGAGGAACTGCTATAGATGGAAGTATTCCTAAGGTTAAATAGCTGACACCAGAGATAATAAAAAGGGATACACAAAGAGTACAGAATATGATACCTAATATATAAAGAATGGAGGAGGAAAAAAAGAGGGGAAAAAAGAACCTTTAGATTGTGTTTGTAATAGCATATTAAGTGAGTTAAGGTAGACTCTTAGATAGTAAGGAAGTTACCTTGAACCTTTGGTAACCACGAATCTAAAGCCTGCAATGGCAATAAGTACATACCTGTCGATAATCACCCTAAATGTAAATGGTCTGAATGCACCAATCAAAAGACATGGAGTCACTGAATGGACTAAAAAACAAGACCCAACTATATGCTGCCTACAAGAGACTCACTTCAAACCAAAAGACATACACAGACTAAAAGTGAAGGGATGGAAAAAGATATTTCATGCAACAAATAGGGAGAAAAAAGCAGGTGTTGCAGTACTTGTATCAGACAAAATAGACTTTAAAACAATGAAAGGCACAAGAGACAATGACAGACATTACATAATGATAAAGGGGTCAATCCTACAAGAGGATATAACCATTATAAATATCTATGCACCCAACACAGGAGTACCTACATATGTGAAACAAATACTAACAGAATTAAAAGGGGAAATATAATGCAGTGCACTCATTCTAAGAGACTGCAACACACCATTCAGTCCAAGGGACAGATCAACTAGACAGAAAATAAGTAAGGAGACAGAGGCATTGAACAACACATTAGAACAGATAGACCTAACAGACATCTACAGAACTCTGTACCCAAAATCAGCAGGATACACATACTTCTCAAGTGCACATGGAACATTTTCAACCCCTAGCCAGACTTATAAAGAAAAAAAGAGAGTCTTCATACATAAACAGAATCAGAAATGAGAAAGGAAAAATCACTATGGACACCACAGAAATACAAAGAATTATTAGAGAATACTATGAAAAATTACATGCTAACAAACTGGATAACCTAGAAGAAATGGACAACTTTCTAGAAAAATACAACCTTTCAAGTCTGACCCACAAAGAAACAGAAAATCTGAATAGACCAATTACTAGCAAAGAAATTGAATTGGTAATCAAAAAACTACCTAAGAACAAAAACCCTGACCAGATGGCTTCACAGCTGAATTTTATCAAAAATTTAGTGAAGATCTAATACCCATCCTCCTTAGAGTTTTCCAAAAGTAGAAGAGGAAGGAATACTTCCAAACTCATTTTATGAGGCCAACATCACTCTAATACCAAAACCAGGCAAAGACACCACAAAAAAAGAAAACTACAGACCAATATCCCTGATGACCATAGATGCAAAAATACTCATGGATAGGAAGAATTAATATTATCAAAATGACCATCCTGCCTAAAAGAATCTACAGGTTCAATGCAATCCCTATCAAAATATGAACAGCATTCTTCAACAAACTAGAGAAAATAATTCTAAAATTCATATGGAACCACAAAAGACCCCAAATAGCCAAAGCAATCCTAAGAAGGAAGAATAAAGCTGGGGGGATTACACTTGCCCACTTCAAGCTCTACTACAAAGCCACAATAATCAAGACAATTTGGTACTGGCACAAGAACAGACCCATAGACCAATTAAACAGACTAGAGAGCCCAGATATAAACCCAAGCATATATGGGCAATTAATATATGATAAAAGAGCCATGGACATACAATGGGGAAATGACAGCCTCTTCAACAACTGGTGTTGGCAAAACTGAACAGCTACATGCAAGAGAATGAAACTGGATTATTGTCTATCCCCATACACAAAAGTAAACTCAAAATGGATCAAAGACCTGAATGTAAGTCATGAAACCATAAAACTCTTAGAAGACAACATAGGCAAAAATCTCCTTAATATAAACATGAGCAACTTTTTTCTGAATGCATCTCCATGAGTAAGGGAAACAAAAGTAAAAATGAACACATGGGACTACATCAAACTTAAAGGCTTCTGTACAGCAGAGGACACCATCAACAGAACAAAAAGGCATCCTACAGTATGGGAGAATATATATAAAGAACTCACATGCCTCAACACCGAAAAATCAAATAACCTGATTAAAAAATGGGCGGAGAATATGAACAGACAATTCTCCAAAAAAGAAATTCAGATGGCCAACAGGCACATGAAAAGATGCTCCTCATCACTAATTATCAGGGAAATGCAAATAAAAACCACAATGAGATATCACCTCACACCAGTTAGGATAGCCAGTATTGAAAACACTAAGAACAACAAATGCTGGTGAGGATGTGGAGAAAGGGGAAGCCTCCTACATTGCCGGTGGGAATGTTAGCTAATCAACCCTTGTGGAAAGCAATATGGAGGTTCCTCAAAAAACTAAAAATAGAAATACCAGTTGAAGCAGGAATTCCACTCCTAGGAATTTACCCAAAGAATATAATTTCTCAAATTCGGAAAGACATATGCACCCCTGTTTACTGCAGCACTATTTACAATAGCTAAGATATGGAACCAACCCTAAGTATCCATCAGTAGATGAATGGATAAAGAAGTGGTGGTACATATACACAATGGAATACTACTCAGCCATAAGAAAGAAACAAATTCTACAATTTGCAACAACATGGATGGAGCTAGAGGGTATTATGCTCAGTGCAATAAGCCAGGTGGAGAAAGACAAGTACCAAATGATTTCCCTCATTTGTGGATTATAACAACGAAGCAAAACTGAAGGAACAAAACAGCAACAGACTCACAGACACGAAAAATGGACTAGTGGTTACCAAAGGGGAGGGGTGTGGGAGGGTGGGTGGGGAGGGTGGGAGAAGGGGATTGAGGGGCATTTTGTCTAGTACACGTGGTGTGGGGGATCAGGGGGAAAACAGTGTAGCACAGAGAAGGCAAATAGTGACTATGGCATCTTACTACACTGATGGACAATGACTGCAATGGGGTATGGGGGGGGACATGATAACAGGGACGAATGTAGTAACCACATTGTTTTTTCATGTGAAACCTTCATAAGAATGTATATCAGACATACAGAGAAGAAATAACACCGATTCTCCTTAAAGTTTTCCAAAAAATAGAAGAGGAGGGAATACTTCCAAACTCATTCTATGAAGCCAGCATCACTCTAATACCAAAACCGGGCAAAGACCTCACCAAAAAAGAAAATTACAGACCAATATCCCTGATGAACGTAGATGCAAAAATACTCAACAAAATATTAGCAAACCGAATTCAAAAATACATCAAGAGGATCATACACCATGATCAAGTGGGATTCATCCCAGGGATGCAAGGATGGTACAACATTCGAAAATCCATCAACATCATCCACCACATCAACAAAAAGAAGAACAAAAACCACATGATCATCTCCATAGATGCTGAAAAAGCATTTGACAAAATTCAGCATCCATTCCTGATTAAAACTCTCAACAAAATGGGTATAGACGGCAAGTACCTCAACATCATAAAGGCTATATATGACAAACCCACAGCTAACATCATACTTAACGGCGAGACGCTGAAAGCTTTTCATCTAAGATGGGGAACAAGACAAGGATGCCCACTCTCTCCACTGTTATTCAACATAGTACTGGAGGTCCTAGCCACAGCAATCAGACAAAACAAAGACATACAAGGCATCCAGATTGGTAAAGAAGAAGTCAAATGGTCACTATTTGCAGATTACATGATACTGTACATAAAAAATCCTAAAGATTCCATTCCAAAACTACTAGAACTAATATCTGAATTCAGCAAAGTTGCAGGATACAAAATTAACACACAGAAATCTGTTGCTTTCCTATACACTAATGATGAACTAACAGAAAGAGAAATCAGAAAAACAATTCCATTCACAATTGCATCAAAAAGAATAAAATACCTAGGAATAAACCTAACGAAGGAAGTGAAAGACCTGTACTCTGAAAACTACAAGACACTCCTAAGAGAAATTAAAGAGGACACTAACAAATGGAAATGCATCCCATGCTCTTGGCTAGGAAGAATAAATATTGTCAAAATGGCTCTACTACCTAAAGCAATCTACAGATTCAATGCAATCCCTATCAAACTACCAACAGCTTTCTTCAATGAACTAGAACAAATAACTCTAAAATTCATATGGAACCACAAAAGACCCCGAATAGCCAAAGCAATCCTGAGAAGGAGGAATAAAACAGGGGGAATTACACTCCCTGACTTCAAGCTCTACTACAAAGCCACAGTAATCAAGACAATTTGGTATTGGCACAAAAACAGACCCACAGACCAGTGGAACAGAATAGAAAATCCAAACATTAACCCAAACATATACAGTCAATTAATATTTGATAAAAGTGCCTTGGATATACAATGGGGAGATGACAGCCTCTTCAGCAGCTGGTGTTGGAAAAACTGGACAGCTACATGTAAGAGATTGAAACTGGACTACTGTCTAGCCCCATACACAAAGGTAAACTCAAGGTGGATCAAAGACTTAAATGTAAGTCATGAAACCATAAAACTCTTAGAAAAAAACATAGGCAAAAATCTCTTGGACATAAACATGAGCAACTTCTTCATGAACATATCTCCCCGGGCAAGGGAAACAAAAGCAAAAATGAACAAGTGGGACTATATCAAGCTGAAAAGCTTCTGTACAGCAAAGGACACCATCAGTAGAACAAAAAGACATCCTACAGTATGGGAGAATATATTCATAAAAAACATATCTGATAAAGGGTTGACATCCAAAATATATAAAGAACTCAGGCACCTTAACAAACAGAAAGCAAATAATCCAATTAAGAAATGGGCAGAGGACATGAATAGACACTTCTCCAAAGAACAAATTCAGATGGCCAACAGGCACATGAAAAGATGCTCCACATCGCTAATCATCAGAGAAATGCAGATTAAAACCACAATGAGATATCACCTCACACCAGTGAGGATGGCCAACATCCAAAACACAAACAACAACAAATGTTGGCGAGGATGTGGAGAAAAGGGAACCCTCCTACACTGCTGGTGGGACTGCAAATTAGTTCAACCGTTGTGGAAAGCAGTATGGAGGTTCCTCAAAGAACTCAAAATAGAAATACCATTTGACCCAGGAATTCCACTCCTAGGAATTTACCCTAAGAATGCAGCAGCCCAATTTGAAAAGGACAGATGCACCCCTATGTTTATTGCAGCACTATTTACAATAGCCAAGAAATGGAAGCAACCTAAGTGTCCATCAGTAGATGAATGGATAAAGAATATGTGGTACATATACACAATGGAATATTATTCAGCCATATGAAGAAAACAAATCCTACCATTTGCAACAACATGGATGGAGCTAGAGGGTATTATGCTCAGTGAAATAAGCCAAGCCGAAAAAGACAAGTATCAAATGATTTCACTCATATGTGGAGTATAAGAACAAAGAAAAAATACTGAAGGAACAAAACAGCAGCAGACTCACAGAACCCAAGAACGGACTAATAGTTACCAAAGGGAAAGGGACTGGGGAAAATGGGCAGGAAGGGAGGGATAAGAGGGAAAAAGGGGCATTACGATTAGCAGATGTAATGTTGGTGGGGGGCACGGGGAGGGCTGTACAACTCAGAGAAGACAAGTAGTGATTCTATAGCATCTCAGTACGCTGATGGACAGTGACTGTAATGGTGTTGGTGGGGGGGACCTGATGAAGGGGGTAGTTTAATAATCGTAATATTGCACATGTAATTGTAAATTAATGATAATAAAATAAATTATATTAAAAAAAAGAATGTATATCAATAATACCTTAATAAAATTAATTAATTAATTAAAAAAATTTCCTTTGGTGTTTCATTAGCCATTATATTATGTATTGTGATTATATCAGATGTTAGATACTGAGAGATTGAGTCAACATTTCGCTTGGAATGGTAGCTCCCATTTCAACTCATCGTTATAATTAATTAGAGAAAGAGGAGGTGGGACCAGACAGGATGACTGGATTAGTCAGGTTGCCAGCGTCTCCTGGGAAGGTAAGGAAAGAAGGAGAGGTCCGGGCAGAAGGGAAGCTCCTGCCGGTGGAATCTTCTAGCATCATTGCCCATTTCTTCCATACCTGTGCTCGAAGAAAAGAAATCTGGGGTATGAGAGGAGTGTAGAGGTGGTATAACTGGCCTGGATCACTGTGTGCATGGTTCTCAATCCTGGCTAGGCATCAGAATTACTGGTAGGCCTTTAAAAAATAGAAACATTGGGGTCCCATCCAGTTCTGAGGTAAAGTTTGTACATGACATCTGTATGTTTTTTAAATATATGCTTTTAGAAACCAAAACCCACAATAGATTCTGTATGCTGAACCAGGGATGAAAACCATGGGTAGCAAATAGTTGGAAATAAAGAGAGGTGAGTTTGACTATATTGCACTTTATCTAAGTCTCTCTTTCATCTTGTATGAATCCGAAGAAAGAATGGCACGTCCTGAAGTCTATCAGATGGCTGCAAGATGATGAGGATGATAATAATAAAATAGTACCTAATGCTGCTGGAGCTCTTTTGGGATGCTTGCCTGACAAGGCACTTACACATACATCCATTATGCCATTTCTCTCCCTTAGTGCTATGAGGCAGGCACACAAGAATCATCACAGATCAGAAAATATGCCACACCCTGCTAAAGCCCCAACAGGGCTAATGAGTGGGCTGGTCCCCATTTTGTGTCCCTTCCCCAGATGCAGTTTTTTACACCTGACAAATGTTTTTGCAGCATGCCTGAGCCGGAGGCAGGGTACTCTGCTCTCCTGTGATTTTTATGCTCCTGTAGCAAAGGCATGAGAATTCAGCAAACACTCAGCTCCCCAGCTGCCTGCAAACGGAGAGGAGGTTTGTGTTTTGTGTTCACCCCAAAGAGTTGGCTTACATCCAGCAGGTAGGAGAGATTTTTGGCTTCCATTTTACACAAGTCCTTCTCTTAAGTCAACACATCACGTCTGCCATGTCTATTGTGCTGCTCCCTGGGATTCCGCAGAGAAGAGTAGTTAGGAGAAAATGACATGGTCAGGACAATAGCCAGATTCCCCTGGCAGGCCTCGTGGAGAAGTGCCAAGTGCCATGGTGGACTCCTCACCTGCCGGCTTCTTTCACATCAGGAGAAGCAAATGGTCGCTTGCTTAAGGATGGCTGAAGCTGCTGAGAAATCTTCCAGTTGAGTTTGGTTTATTTCCCAGCTGCCTGACTAAGCTTTCAGAAACTTGCTTTTATGACTCACCTATTCTGATGGAAAGAAATAATGATCACAGGGTTTGAGGCTGATAGACGGGTAGAGTCAGAAGTTACCCTTTTCTGGGGAAGACTTCTTTGGGATTGGACCTGAGAACAAAGATGTTTCAAAGTATGGCCCTGGCAGCTCTGCTTTTACTGATGATTTATCTAATTAGTGAAGTTACTTCATATTTTATGTTAACATAAAAAAAAACTTCCTAAGTAAGATTATCTTCTGAAGGTGATATTTTAATAACTACCACTGTGGCCAAAGGGTAGGGTTAAAGTGATGAATCAGTCTCCCCTCAGATCCCAATATTTCACACATCAATAGAACTTATTGTATGTATTGGTTTACCTCATCATGCAAAAATTTACTCATAATAAGTATCACTGAGGTTTTTATAAATGAGTGGGCTGACCATCTTATCAGAATTTATCTTGTGTATGTGTGAGTTTAAAAGACTGGTGTTTTAATTATGTTTAACTTATGTCTGGTTTCATAATAGCCTATAGTAAAACATATTTTTGACAGTGGCATAAAGGAATATTTTATGGAGTTGAATATATGGAATGTAGCTAAACTTTTAATCCACATATGCAGAGCCACTTTTTGGGACCGGAATGGCAAATGGGTTTCATTTGAGTAGTGACCAACTAGGAGCTCAATGACCTGTTAACTCGAGAAAGCTGGTCCGGGCTCAGCAAGCAAGCATGCGGAGATTGACTAGTGATGCCTGCTGTGGAAGGATGATGTCCTGGTACCATCTCGCCATCTCTGCTGTGGAAAGCAAGGGAAAATACTGAACTATGTAGTGAATGAACATTTCACTACAAAGACTGTTGAGATGTGTCAAGAATATGGTTTTTTCCAGAGCAAAGACTCAAAGGATATTGATATATTTCAAATAGTTTTAGATTTAAGAGCATTATTTAAAATGTTTAATGCATAGCTGGGTGTGTAGAAGAGTAAGATACTCATTTTTCTCCATATACTACACTGTTATGTGAAATTTTGGAGTTAGGTCTGTCATTATTATGACAGTAAATGTCAATCAGAATCTTCCAATTAAATAAGCTGCTCACAAATAAGGCTTTTTCCTTGAATTCCATCAGCACTGAGGTACACTCAGCCTGGTTAGTTTGATTAATGTCGTTTTCATTGCATTCAAAGCAAATGCCATCATTTATACTGGTGATCATGGCACCCACAGGGAAGTCATAAAGCCTTTCAAATTTCCAAGTTCCATTTTACAATATTAGTGCAGATACAACTCTAACAAACTCATTTGTTTCCTGTTAAAGATAATATAAATGGAAAAGCAAAGTGGGGGTTATCCCTCTGGAGAAACCACTAATTTAAGATGAGTAATATTGTGAAAAATAACTTATTGAATAAATGGCCTTTTCATCAGGCTGAGTTGTATTAAATTGCAAATTTTAATTTCAGATGGAAGAAAACATCCCTAAATTATACTGCAAATAATGACATATTTATACATATATCTTTAGCATTCTACCAAAGATTTGTCATTTCAGGTCATGTTCATTGTGTGTTTCCTGGTCGCAGATTATTCTTCTTACTTTTCAAATGGATGGACACTTTCTATTATGCATTGATTGGGTCCCTGAAGACGTGAGTTAACTAGAAGGGGTTTGGTTCTGGGACTCTAACACAGCCAGGCAAGTGAACAAACCCTCCAAGAATTTGCTTCTGTAGTACTGCTCCCACTCTCTCTTAGCTAACCAGTCTGTTTCCTGAGACCTTCCGTCAGCAAATCACGGTCCCACATTTCCAGCTGCCATCCTGATATGACCATCAATCATCCTGTTGCATTCAGGTAAAGGGTTCCATGGGGTTTTTTTTTTGCTTTAAATCATGAAAGTAGCTTGCTTGAACTACAGGAAGAGGCAGGACATGATTTTTCTGAATACTTACATTGCTGTGGAAAAGGGTACACTATCTTTTCTGTTTCCATCTATCATCAGTCTTTGGGGATGTCTGGGAGCTGTGTGAACGGGCTGGCACTGGGGCCTGCCTGGAGCCATTTGGCATTCCTCCTTTAGGGTCATTGTTTCAGTGATGGTTTTATTCACCAAAATGGAAATTTTCTCCAAACTTACATATACGTAGAACCTCTGGAAGAATGCCTGTGAGGAGGATTTGCTTTTGTGGCCAGCATAATAGATTCCCCCCTAAAATAGCCTTTTTTTGAATGTAGATATTTTGAGCTAAGTGAGTAGAAAATGGTCATTTGCTTATATTTCACCATTTGGCAGTACGTTCTTTTAGAGTCTGTGTCAGGCCTGCTGGTGGCCTATCCAGTATCCATTCTCCCTTATTACTCTCAGCGATGTGTCCAGTGAAAAGATTCCATTTGTCAGATTCCCTTGCAGGGGGACACCAAGATGGAAGTCTATGTAGTCGGGTGGAACTTCCTGTGTCCGACTGTTCCTTGACTACCTCAAGGGAGAAGTTCCCCCTTTCATCCTTTGTCAGCGGATTGCTAGCCCATGAAACTGGCTTGGCTCATGTCCCTGCGGTTGTGAGGCTTGCCCTTCCAGTGAATAGTTTGATAAAGGTTATTAGAAAATAGAGGGAAAAAAAATCTGGTTATGTTAATGCATCAGCCTATAAAACAAAAATGAAAGCGTGCCACTGAGGATCTTATTAATTTAAATCTAATTACAAACATATTGCCTTGGGAAAATCTATGTATGATAAATCCAAGCAGGAAGGTGACGTTTCACCATTCTATGCATTTACAAGGATAGGTTGGTTATTTTAATCAGAAAACATTAAGCACTAAGAGTTACTAGCAAAAGTGCCAGGTGGTGGGAAAAAATTATGAGCCAGGAGACATGGTCTGGGATCTTCTGGAGTCGACAATCTAATGGAGAAGACATACAATAAAATAAGCATTCAGGGTGAACATGTACAGCTGCAAAAGGTGTGCACTGGCCAACGTCAGCAGACATTATTCGCATAGAGTATGACATAAATGGTGCCTCACTGCAAGGCATGGCCTGTCCAGCCATAGAGGTGGTGGCCCTTTAAGGTGGTCTTTCTAAAGTGTACTAGGTAAGCAGTGATACAGGATTATTGTGCCATGAGAGCACATAGCAACCGAACCCAAACCAGCCAAGGAGGGGACTCCTTGGAGTAAATGCCATTACATCTAAGGCTTAAATATCAGCCTGAGTTAGACCAAAAGGAAGAAGAGTTGTCCAGGCACTCAAAGGCCAGGCAAGGGACCATGAGGCTGAGTTCACCGGGGAATGAATACAAAAGACGTCATGGCGGCTCAATTCTGTTGGCCATCTAGAAGGCTTCTTTCTCTAGCTTTACAAATCAGATCAGCTGCACCCAAACCTGACAGATTCTGCAAAAAAGGAACTCCTCACCTACCACCTCTGTTTTCTAACTAGGTCTCAGCAACACTTCCCCATGAAATACAGTTGGTTCACAAAGCTCAGGCTAGATGTGACATTCAGGGAAGATACCCTGATTCAGACAGATGGGTCCCAACCGCAGGCTCCTGTTCCTGCCGCCTGTTCAGCTTTATCAAATGTCAAGCATTTTTGACTCAGGGAAACTCAATCAATCTGATCTGTGACACTCTGCCTAAAGTCTTTTAAAGCTTTCGGGATTAAAAAATGACTTTTGGGGATAAAGTTTGAGGTCTTAGCATGGCTAACATGCTCTGCTCACCTCCCACAAGGCAGGGATGTTTCTGTCTTGTCACTTAGCATTTAGCACATTAGCTGGCACAAAGTAGCATAATGGAATGAATGAATGAATGAATGCTTGATTGAACAGTTGGTCAACTTTGCCATGCTCACAGTTTTCCCATTCAATCTACTCCAAAAAGAGACGGACTGCCTTCCAGGCAGGGTAAGCCCCTCCAGCCTCCTCAGTTCTCACAAGAGACTGCCGTGCTCCCCACAGTTCCCACCCTTTCTGGTCTGCCCTTCCCTGGAATCCTGGAGTGGTGGCCCTCCAGGCACAACCAGTCACAGTCATTTCCAAATCCCTGCAACCTGACACTTATCAAGAGTTTGGTTTATTATCCTAAAGAGAAAATTGCATATGTGTGCAAAGATGTATACATGAGAATATTTGCTGCAGCATTGTTTATAATACAAAGGCCCAAGAGTCCATTAATAAAGGGCTGGTCCCATAAATTATGGAATATAACACACAGTTGAACATGAAGCAAGCTTAAAATGGAAAAGAGAGAGTCTAGTATATTTCATCAAATCTGAGGTACCATCGTCTTTAAGATGCATCATTATTTTATGATACTAAGGAAGAAAAATAAATGCTGCCAATTAAAAGACAATGCTTTCTTGTTACTAGAAGATTTTTAATTATTAGAGCTTTTAGACTTAGGCATTTTTTATTATGTATCACTCTGGTGCATAATATAAGAGTAATAACTTAACATGTCTGAAATTTGTTCTTATCTAGAGTCCAACTCTTCTGAATACTTATGAACTTGGAGTCATCATGTCTAAGCATTTTTTTGACATCATCAAGAGTGTTTGGATGCTGAATTTTTTAAGAATATGTGAAAGAGGTGAAGCCACTGGGCTCTTAGGCTCTAGAGTTCTGTAGAATTGGCCAACTTTGGATTTTTCCTTCAGGGATACTGATAAACTACTTAAGGTTCACTTCCAGCAAACTGCCTCCCACACTCCTCTCTCAATAATTTTGTTCCCAAGGGTTGAAAGAAACTCATATCTTGCTTATCAGTTTTCTCCTAAGCCATTAACACACATTCTGTATGTTTTGATGCTTTTATGAATGTGCCTGCAATGGCTGTTGCCTGGCTGGGCACAATGCAGCTCAAGAGGCATCTCAGTCCCAGGGGTGCAAAATGTTTTTTAAAACAAGGCACTTTAGAATCAATTTAATATTTCATATGTCAAAAATATGCTGAAGACTGACAAAAACATGTATAGTAAATACATATATGTAGTATATACAAAAGTATGTACTTATATATATTTGTACTAATATGAAATACTGTAACATCAGGGATTTTCACCCAAATATTATCAGTAGTCATCTCTGAGTAGTGATATTTGAGATGATTCTACTTTCTTTGTATTTTCCTGTAAACTTAGCACTTTTTTACAGTCAAGATGGAGCATGGTTTCAAAAATAATAAACTTATTTCTTAAAAGAAGAGGTAGTATTTATGGGAAAGTGCCTAAAACATATAATTTGATTCTGTACCCTGGGATAAGTATTAGGAGGTCTGTGAGTCTCCTAAAATTAGACTCATGCTTTTTATTTCCACATCACACTTTGCATAAAATCTGAACTCCTGTCCAGGACCCACACACATAGTCTCTGCCTGCAGTCCTAATGCTGTATCTTCTCTCCACTCACCACACCACACCTGCAGTACTTGAACACCCAAACCCTTGTCCCCCGATGCTCTCTCACATGAACCCTGACACTTAGATATCAGCTTAATAGGAGGCCATCCCTGACCACCCATTAAAGTGGACTTCCCCTTGCTCTCCATTACCTGACCCTACTTTGTTTTCTCCAGAGTACTAATGGGTGATAGTGTTTTGACTTCAGCCCCCTTGACAGCTGATAGAAGAAACATCTTTACAAACTCATTGCCTTTTTATTTTAAAAGGCCATTGGGAAAGTTAGCACCATATTACACAGGGCCTCCTTTCTGAAGACCCATGGAAAACAAATTCTCTTTTAGTCTCAATACCAGGAAGAGTTGTGCTCTATTTGGGCAATTTGGTTTGTCGATTAAGTAATTGATTGACAATGTGATCAGAGTTCCCTTGTTTGGAAAATGTGTGTGCCTGAAACTTAGAACCAAACTTGTGATCCATTTTCAGCAAATGCGTAGGCACTCCTGCAAATATTTTTGTATATTATTTCAACAAATTGGATTTTGGACCAACCATGGGCATGGATTAACCTTATTTTCCTACCTTAGCTTTCTTGCTCCATGTGCACAACTTATTTATATTTTACTTTCCCTTCTTGTGTTACATCTATTTTAATAGGCACTTGCATGTTTAGAAATATGGTGGGATGTATATAAATTGCCTGTTGTTTTGTGGTTTAACACTAGGGTGGGAACACGGGGCCATGATTTCAACCTTCAGCCTCACGTCCACCCAACATGCCTCTCCAGCTCTGCCCTGACATGTGCTGTTTTCTTCTTGATTCTCCACTAGAGTCTTTACCACAATTTATTACAAAGATTTGCTTGGGGGTCTTGCCAGCCTTGAAATAGAGCATTGTGATGCAAGCCTATTCACTAAACCATGTCAAAATGCAAAATTACAATTAATAAGGCTTGGCCAAGCCTTATTCCATCACCAACACCCTCCACTGCTAATTGTGGAAACCTTTCACTATCCACTTACTCATTTTCAAATGGCTTGTAATTTTTATGGGTATGCTCTCTTTACCATAAGAAGGGAAAAAAGATAAAGATGTATTAAAATCTACATGTAGGTTAATCTCTACAAGGTTTTTGTCTTGTGCTCCCAACCATCATTACAATGGAGTTTTAGAATATGAACGAAGATGTAGGTATACAACAGAGAGTACCAAAAAACAAGAAATTTCTTTTAGCCTACAGCTGGGAATAGATCATATTACAGGCAAAATATTCCCTGACTCTAATGTCTTACATATACTTCATCAAAAAGAACAGCCAAATCAGAAAGAACACCAAAAAAGTAGGAATGTCCATATCAAAAATGGAATGAATTCTATTACTAAACAGCTAAATCTGTTTATTACTAGAAAGTAAGTGTGTTTGACCACTGCAACTTTAAGGGAGAATTCAAAGAATCTGATATGTGGACCATTCAGGATTCACATAAAATCAAGAGAAAGAGCAGACATCTTATTTAGAATGATTAATGGTCTCTGCTGTGATGAGCAAGTGTGAAAAACATATGCTGCCTGGTTTTATGTGTTTTGACTGCCAGATGGTGCCTAACCCCACCCTACCCCTGACCCTTCCCTCACTCCTACCCATGCCAATTCCTGCCTTATCCCAAATCCTCTCCCCAGCAATCCCCAGTCCCAAACCAGTAGTAGGGGGTGGGGAGCAGTGATGTGTGAGGCTCTGGTATGAAATACACATGTCTGCTTTGCATATCACTGTGTAAAAATGAAAAGCTGACATTAGACTGATTTGTCTTTTAGGACATACGTTGACAGCATCTAAGCGTCGCACACCTGTCTCTCCTGAGACTCGTTTTTCTGTCCTCATTGCCAGGGCAGTTCCTAGAACATAGTAGTTGGGTAATAAATGTTACTGTCTGAATGAATGAATGAATGAATGAATGAATGAATAAATACGTGATCAGCCCATATAACAACCCAACAAAAAAGGAAATGAAGTGAATTTGGCATAATTTGGTCTCTGCAAACCGGGGCTCTATCCCAGTGCTCTTGAATCATTTATGTAATAGACTGTTGTAGAATTTGATGGGAAGTCACTTCAACCTTTTCCTTTTGTTATTTCCAAACTATACCATTTTCCTTTCTTGGAGAACTGTGACATCATTTGCTTTACTGTGGTCTTCCTGGAGGGCTCCTCTTTTTCAAAAGATACCCCAGTGGTATTGGGATCACATATGCAATCACTTTTCATTACCCAGATTGTAATTCATCGGGTTTTACAGGCCAGACTCTCTTCAGGCTACATCATGTTTTACTGGGTATCAAATCCTCTCTTTTTTATATATAAATGTATATTTTTACTATGAAAGTAATGTAACCACACAACACAAAAAAAATATGTAGAAAATAAGGATAAAGGGAGAAAAAATTCACTCAAAAGACTCTCTACTACAACCATTAGGATTTTGATAAATTTCCTTCCAATACTTTTCCCTATACATCTGTTTTTACATAGTTTTACATGGTTGTATTCAGTAAACACAATTTTATTCCCTGATTATTTTTAACCAGTAAGGAAAGTATAAACAAAACGAATTATTTAGCAGAGACAATTTAATATGAGAAATTAGCTTAGCAGGTATTAGAGAACTGAAAGCGCCCAAAGAAAACCATGAAATAAGGTATAATAAGGGCAGGAGGCAGCCACTACCTCTAGGGCTGGAGGAACAAAGCAAACGGCCAGGGTAATCTGAACCTGGAAGCCTGGGGGAGGGACTGCAGAGCTGGGACCCAGACCTCAGGGAGGGAGCACCACCAAGGCCTCTGCTGATCGCTCTGAGGGGCGAGGGACGAGGCTGCTTCTGGGTGTGGGTGAAAAGCTGGAGGCTAGAACCAGCCGCTCGGGCTGGCGAAATCACCTGCCACGGTCTAGAGGGAGGCGCGTGGTCGGGTAATTGACAGGACCGGAAGCACAGGCGAGTCGGCCCTGCTCTGGGATCCAGCCTGCAAGCCCCCTCTAGGGCCCCCTATTGGTGGAATCGAATAGGGAGAACAGCGGGCAAAGCAGAAATTTATTTGCAAAGTTCCAGCCCGGGCATCCCGAAGAAGTGCGGGTTCCAAGATGGGCAGCAACAGCCGAGTCACCAACCCCCATCTTAAGCTTAGTCTGGGGTGTTACTACACAGCTTACATTTTTAATGGCTCTACCATGTTTACTACAATGGTGGTACCGCATTGTAAAACCATTTCCTTATTGTTCGACATTCCAGTTTAAGACCAAGATTTTGCCTTGGAAAATAAAGATGCAATGGAAAAGATGCGTTTGTTTTTCCATTCCCTAATATTCCTAAAACACTAATCTTTGTATCCAAGGACATGACAAGTGTTATGACACACTGCATATTTCCAAAATGCTTTTCAAAACAGTTGTTTCCACCAAGTGTAGGGGACAGGGCTGCTAACACAGAAGAGGGGCGAAGCCTGCCGCAGCCACGGCCCACGTGGTGCCCTTGTACAAGTCAAGACATTGTCTTTGTTCCTCAAAGGTCCACATCCTGATTTTACAAACAAACTAATAAACAAACACTTTACATAGCTTATAGCAATTAAGATCTATGTTAACCCTTTTGCAAACATTCTAGACTAGTATAAGGTGATTTGATCTGCAAACTTTTTAGTATAGTTCAAAAACCATCTTACTGGTTTAAGCAATTCAGTTGGAGATGCTTCTTTTCCCCTTTTCTCTTCATCTTTAATTGTTCGTTGAGGCCATGCACCCCAGGGGCTCAGCCCCTTATAAAAGCAGAAACTATTCAGAGGAGTCCTACCTAGACTGGGACTAAAGGCCCCAGCTCTCCTAAAGCGGTAGGAGTAAGTATTGTATGGTGGGATTCATTCAGTTGGTGAGCTTGACAATAACGAATAAACAGCGTAATGCATATACGAAACTCATGACATTATGTGAAAGCAGAGTTACCTTTTCCAAAATGTTTGAGACAGCGTGGGTAACTACCTCTGCCTTTGAGTTTAAATCCTTATCTTTTTATTTTTAATATTAGAAATACTACCTCATTATTCTTTATTTTTTAAGATACCAGTGATTTGGAAAAAAGTCTGTAAGGGATTATTACTTAATGTCTTAAAATAATGTCTTCTAAAATAATTTGTTTTGATTATCCAGGGGAAGGTAGGATACATACTGTGAGAAAACAGACATATTCTTGGTGCATGTATGTGCAGGTTATTTTGACAAGAAAGAATTGTATAAAATTTTATTCTTTACAGTAATAGTATGCATTAACCATACAATGAAATATTGTTGGATTCTATATCTTTATAATGTTCTTCATATAAATAAATTTATTTTTAATATAGTTATATAATGTTTATATGTTTTCATGTGTTCTATAACTTGTGCAATTTTATATTTTTATACAATGTATATATTTTTATAGAAATTTGTATAATAAATAATGTTATATAATATAAACATATGAATTTATAAATTTATACAATGTTTATATAATTTATATAATGTTCTTTGGATAAATAAATTCACAAATCAGAAAAGCATCCCTTTGGGTCTCATTATTTGAATCAGAATTCATTGTATATATAGACACACATTATATATCTACACACATGATACCCATATGATGTACAAATTTGTACATCCATTTGTACATTTGTATTCATGAACTCCTTCTTGAAGGGATAGATTCTCTTAATAGATGACCATTTCCACTTCCTTTAATTAACTTTAATAAGACAGACTTCATGTAGCAGTCTGTTCTATTAAATCTAATCCATCTCCTCTCAGCTCCCAAATTTATGATCTCTAATTTCAGCACACCTCATAGTTTTCAGAACCATGAAAATGATGGCATGCACTTCGTGCTGACTTACGTTGTGTTGTCAAGATATTTTCTTTGTTTTGTCCTTTGCCCGCCAGTCCATGGAGGTCTGTTGAGTGCTTTTCTGTTTTCTCGAAGGGATAGAAGGAAAGGTGAGAAGACAGGGAGCAGCCTTAACGTGGCCTCAGACCTTCCTCGGGGTGTGGGGTGCAGCTGCCACCATTTTATGGTCATTCCTAGTACATGTTAGGCGACAGCAGAGCCAGAGATAAGGGAGAGGAGCCTGTGTTTGAGATCAGCATCGGGTTTCAGGGCTGATGACCTTACTCCTCAAAGATAAATAAATAGAAGCAGCAACATTTGGAGCCAATCTTGAGGGACAGTCACAATTCTGCAAATAGGTGGTTGGGAGGAAAGAAGGATAGTGGGTGAAAACAGAAGGAAATCCATTCTTATTAGAATCTCAGCAGAGTCACAAAAAGCTTGGGCTTTGGTGTCAAACAGACTTGGGTTTAATTCCCAGGTCTGCCTGTTGCCAGTGAAGTGACTTTGTGCAGCTCCATGAGCCTCAGTTTCTGCATCCATGAAATGGGGATAAGGCCAGTACTTAGCCTTGGGATTGTCACGGGGGTTAGGACATATGTTCTGTGTGAAGGGGTGAGCGCATACTATGACTCCATGCGTGGGCGTAGCGGGGGGCATCTGAAAAGGCCTGGGAGGTGAGTGAGAGTGTGGAGGGGCACTTCAGGGGTGCCTGAGGAATTTAGAAGTGAGATCAACACTGTGCCTCTGTGGACAAAGAGCATTCTTTGAGGTGACATCAAGAGGATGATGACATGATTTGCTGTCAAAAACATTGTTATCAGAAGTAAGAAAGGATATAAAGAACCTAAGAATGGACTCTGGAATGACAGCAAACAGGAATATTGGGAAAAAAATTTCAAAATGCTTAGGGAAACAGAATCAAATGAGTCGAGCTATGATGAATGTTTGGATAGTAAATATAATGTAAGTGGTTGCTGTTGTTATTAGCAGCAGCATCACATGGGCCCTAATGAGGGAAAGGTTCAGAGGAAGGACAGAGGATGGACAGCAGAAGGCAAAGCGGCCAAGCACGCATCTGTCTGAGGTCTCAGGGGGTTCCAGGCCACAGGGCAAGTCCATAAGAAGGTTGGCCAAGTGTGTGCAGGTTCTGAAAATAGGCTTGGCAGGGGGCCTAGGCAGCCCCAAGCTGGTCCTCCTCCCGGATCTCTGGAAGAAGTGGGTCAGAGCCTACCGACCTTTTCAGATCACCCACTCAGGTCATTCTAAAAGGATAATCAGTCCAACTCAAGCACACCTGACCTTCTACAATTTCACCCACTCAGTCCCTCAGCTCCCTCCTTCATGTACCTCTGCCTCTTCTAATTTGAGACTCACACTGTTGTTCCACAATGAGGATAAAACATCTTAAAATATAAATCCTGAGTATATGTTGCCTAAAACTTACTGCTCTCTGGGTGTAATTACACCAGCAGTAGCCATGTTTCATTCTTGCTAGAATCTCAGCAGAGTGCTAAGAAGCCTGGGCTTTGGTGTCAAACAGACTTGGGTTTAATTCCCAGGTCGGCGTGGTGCCAGTGAAGTGATTTTGTGCAAGTTGCTTCAGCCCTGTGAGCCTCGGTTTCCCCATCCATAAAATGGTCATAATGATGATACTGAGCTGTGGGGCCATTGCAAGGACAAAGCCACCCGTCCGTGTACAGGAGTGAGCAGGCACTGCGGCCCCCTGTGTGGGCACAGGCGCTGCTGGCACTGTTCATGGGTGAGTGGTTCAGGGGTCAGCGGGCTGCTGACCACAGAGAGGGGGAAGGGCAAGGACAGGAGAACGAGCCTTGGCTGGGCTTGAGGTCGGTCTCCATAACTTCTGCTTTGCACGACTGTGCCCTTGTGATCTCTAGCAAACTTGGTTGTACAGCTATGTTATGCCCACCCACGTTGGTCAAGTAACTTATGAGCATAGCTTCATTTTAAAATCATTTTTTCCCCAGAGGCATCCTAAATTAAGGGATGGAGGCCTGGAGAAGGGAAGGCATTGGCGTTCTGGGCCTGCTCACTTCAAACTTCAGAAGGTCTGTGTGAAATTTTTGAAGAAATGGGAATTCCCTACAGCATCAGATTAGTAACAGTAGTGTAAGTACTGCTCCTCAGAAGACCAAACAGTGTCATTTGCAAAAGCCCTTAAATGAGAAGGCCCATTCCCACATCTCGCTTTTGGCACCTGTCCAAAGGTGCCCAGCTCTTCTCTGTGCTCCCAGGCTGCACCCTAGAATATCTGCCTCAGTCCCTCATGCTGGCCACTTCCCTTCCCCACTTGGTCCTGACTGCCCCAGGTCATGGCCCTAGACCTGTTTCCCCCTCCTGTGACCTGTGGTCTGATGCTGTTCCCAGCAGGCTGACCTCTGCCTGCCTTCCTTAGCGCCACTTCTCACCTGCCCCTTTATCACACCGCTCCACAGTAGTTCTGACCCAGCTCCAGCACCCCCCCTGCTGCCCGTGCTCAGGCCAGAGGGCTGGCCCTCCAGCTTCCCTCTGCCTCCAGATATGGACCCCAGACCCATAACACAAGGAACTTCCCCCGCTCACAATAAACTTTTCCTGTCCCTCCTGTATTTGTCATTTTCCTGCTTCCCAAAAGGAGTAATCTCTTCAGAGGTAAGGACCTTGACTTTGATTTGTAAGTCAGCATGGTCCATGTGAGCATGGATGTGAGGGCAGATGACTACTAATACTCTGCATAGACACTATATGACTCAGAACGCCTTAGAAATATTGCTATTGTGTACAAATATGAATGCTGGCAATTAGAAGGCATTATGTTTACCTTATTTCCCATTTCCCACTAGACAGAGGCCTTTTAAGAGAAGTGGCATTTCATGCACTTAAAGTCAAGTAAACATGAGTTTTCTTTTCTTGCGACCATAATCTAATGAGCACAAACACATTAATTTAGGCAGACTTAGTGAAAGCTCCCTAATTCTTTCCAGTAACATGCAAAGAAAGCAAAGAAACTCCTGTTTTGTTACCTCTTTCATCCTTTCCTACCACCTCCTCCAAAGGTCTCCCATTTCCTCCCCTGCCCCCACCCCCACATACAGGGGCTCACTCACAAACCAGGAAGATGGGTTAAAGTCAGGGAATTCAAAATAGTCAGAATAGTATGATTTATGGTTGAGAAATGTATTTTCTATTACAGCTTACTTCTTGAGAAGCCAGCTCCAGCACTCAGTTCCTTTTCCAATGAACTTTGTGTGGTAATATTGTCTATCTCCATCCCATTCTTTGGAAGTTAATTTTTATTTGACTTTATTGATGCTGCTTGATTGGAATGGGTACCACTTCAGCCCCTGTGGAGAGATGAGCAGGTGTGAGTAAAGAAAAACATCTTTTGTTAATAGAAGTATACCTTGGGAGTTCGCCGAGTCACTGTAATTCCAATTGCTTTTATGAAAATTCTGTAAATTCCCATGTTGTGAATTTCAAACAGAGCTTGGGACGCCAACAGTCTTTAATTCAAGCCAAAAGCATGGTTGTTTCTGTGACTGAAATACATGTTCTGCTTTCTTTCTTGTAAAAAAAAAATCAATTCAGGTATTTAATTAGAATGTTTAAACTGTAGAATATCATGTTAACTTTGAGTTAGACTCTCCCTAAAAAGGAAATCTTACTGTGATCAGCCTATCTTTCTATAGGGTTTGAAGTTCCTGGGTTACTTTCTGAAGCCTGAAGGAGAGTTCATCCCTTCATCTGGGTCCAGAATGACTTCACAATAGCATTGTCCATTCCCAGATCAAGTCCTTGCATATTTAATTTAGAAGCCAAGGGAATGGAAACAAGTCTCCCAAACCTCTCAGCTTCAGGGGGTGATGTTTTAATTGTCTGTATCAGGGCCTCTTGGATCAGCTGCCACAGAGAATCCAGGGGTGAAGCCAACCCCAACTTTCTTCCTGGTTTGGGGCCAGACGTGTATGGTGTCGCACTCCCCCAAGCTGGAAGGAAAGACGTCTGCTTGGTATATTACAAAATTGCATGTGTCATTAGAAAAAGATGTCAGAACGCTTTATTTAAAACTTTGTTTTCTCAGGTTGTATTGCCCAAGTGTATCTTGGCATAGACAACTTTAGCTTCAAAAATTCCAAGCTGTATAAAGAGTTTCACATAGCTGAAGCTATTATATTTGGTTATATGCCACTAACACCTTTTCCCCCTTCATTCTTGCAGAGGAGTGAAGTGATGACTGAATTCCTACTAAAAATTTCATTCTCTTCTCCTTGCAGCCATGGGGTCTCTTCTTGACAGGATCACTTATCCGCTCCAAAAAGAAAATGTCAAGTTCACAATGGTGTGCGGCCTTTGGGGATTTCTTGGATAAAGCCTTTAGAGTCAAAGCTTTCTCCATTCCAGGACAACTTTCGGAAGAATGATCCAACAGTCGGCCCTGATAAGCCTGCCAAATTGCTCGTAGTTGGCTAGAAACCACAGGCGAGAGGAGGCATTTCTTTCCTCTGCAGAGCAATGGAGCATCACTGGACAGGAGCTAAGCACACTCACATGATGTTTCAGGCTGAGGATAAAGTCTTGTAAAGGACTGGTTTCAAATGACAGCTCAACATCCTCAATGCTACGCAGTCATGCAGAAATGAAGGTCACCTGTAGAGAACAGATGTGCCTTTTTTAAACCTATGTACTCATGTTTTCCTACACTACTTGGCAACTGGGTAGAGAAGTAACAAGAGCTTTATGTTTTTCCCCAAAGTTCTGCACCAGAATCTTATGGGGCCTGGCTAGTCTTCTGATAGACTTGAGCATGCTCCCATACAACCCAGGAAGTTCTCTGGAAACATAGTCCTTAAGGGCAGGGACTGAGTCTAGTCTCCCAGGAAGTCCCAGTCTTGCCGATGACCTCAGCACATAGAAACTGAGCCGGGCTGGACTGAGTGCAGTCACGTCTGCGCCCAGAGCCTGGCTTTATTTCCAGGCTGCATTACCTCAGCTTTTGAATGTTACTACAAGCAGTGCTGGAATTTAATTTTGGTCCCCTTGGTCACAGTGTGTAAGAACATTTGCTAGAAAATTACAAATGAGAGTCAAAAAAGTGATGTTCGATAATCAGCTCTGCCCTGGCGCTTTCACAAATGCTGACGGTTCTGCCACCAGCGCGGATTCTAAGTGAGCTGTGATTTGAATACGCCCATAAAATGGTGTGATCCCCGAAGGGAGCCATCTGGTGACTAGTGGAGTGGGAAAGAGCTGGAAGGTATGCACAGGCCCAGCTGTGCCTGGCATACAACGCCCCTGACGTGGTAGCTGCTCACCTTCTGCCCAAGCAGAGCTAAACCAATGCAGGCATCTGGTGGCCAAGAAGGAATAGCATGCTGGGAGTTAGGAAACCCGAGTTCATGGTACAGAGCGGCCCTGAATGAGTCCTGTGCCCTCAGGAAAGACACTTCTATTCTCAGAGCCTCATTTATCTCCCCCTACAGGACAGTCTAGATGGGACAGCATCTGGCTCTCTGTCCTAGAATGTGACTCTTCCCACACACATCTTAGTGCTGCACTGCTCATGGTGGCGGATCCAGTTCTCCTTCCCACGCCAGGCAGACCACAGCCCACGTGTGGCAGGGCCCTGGGAAGTGTGATGGGAGCACGCTGAGCTTCTGGGAAGGAGTCAGGGAGCTAGGACTTCAAGGCGACACCCACGTGGGACAGGAAAGCCAAGGCTGGTAGCTGGTAACTGGCTCTACCTCAATACAGGAAAGGAAGAGATGAATCATGATTTCTCATTTCTCCGGCATCTCTGCGGTGGGACAATGCACACCTAATCACCAGATCCTCTGTGAGCAGCATTTGGTTTTCTCCAGCTGTGCTCTTACCATGGCCCTCCTGCTCACACCTCCCTTTCTCCTACTGACTGCAGAAAGGCTGGGTTAAAAGGTTTTATAGTAACAAGAATAGCAATCATTTAGGTTAAAAGATTCACATGTATGCCTAATTACCAAGCAGCAACATAGCGATTATGTGCATTAGAAACATTGCAGTTACGGGGAGGTTTATTCAGTTATAATACTATGGCCTGCTCGTAGGGGCTCATTCTTCATAGTTCTGGAAAACAATTGAAACACTGTCCTTTTATCATCCAGGCACCGAAATTTCTAAGCAATAAAACCTAAACCACTGGTTCTCCAATATTAATATGTAGAAAAATTAGTTAAAGTTGTGGAGTGTTTGTTCAAATGCAGATACCTGGGCCCACACCCAGAAGTCCTGGGTTAGCAGGTCCGAGGAGGAGCCTAGGGTTCTGTCCTGTTGACTGGTACACGAAGTGAGGCAGACGCTGGTGGCCGGGGTTGAGACCATGCAACTGGGGAGATACTGTCCTAAAGCCCACCCTTCTGCCTGTCGCTGACTTTAGACTTGTCTGGTTCTGCCTGCCGCCCATCTCTAAACCTAGAGAGCATGGACTTCCTGAGCGCCAGCCCAAGGTCACAGCCAAACATCATCCCTGGTGGCTCAAGACTCAACTGTGATAAACCTGAGTTCCAGCCTTTCCTGTTAATTCTTGCTCTGTCCCTTTGCCTCCTCAGGTAACTAACTGCAGTGAGCTGAAATTGACACCTGTCTTGCCAAAGGGTTTCAGCCCCAGGCAAGTTCGCTATGGATCCAATGTGACCAAAGAAATTAACAGCAAACGTTCTTTGAGGTGAAAGGGTTTATTACCCGGCTTCTTCTCCTGGCGGTAGGTCGAGCACTAGCGTCTCTGCCTCCACACAGAGCACTGGGCCAAGCTCTCTATATAGTGCAATAATAGCTTATTGCCTAAAGGTGTGGAAGCGGTAGCCTAGCAACAGGCCAGTCACATCATCAGGTGGTTTAAGTTCAGTGAGGATCCTGGCCAGAGGAACCCCAACTTCCCCACACTCCACCCCTCCAGGATTCTCGCCTTACAATCTTCACGCTTTCAATCTTCCTCAATGGTCCCTGTGCGAGAAAGCCAGAGCAGTGTAGCCAGATTCCACAATAGTAACAGAGGATAACAACAACTTAGAGATAATAAAAATTAAGGTACAGCAAGATTTTGATACAGGTAACAAAAATTATAATAATCCTCAAGCCAGAGGAAGTTCCCAATCCACAAAGACTTTAGGGGTGATAAGACACATGTTTTAATGACACCAACATAGGCAAATCTTGTCCATCAGGTAGGATGCATGCAAGAGAGTGGTCCTGTGATAGGACTGTAGCAGGAGGGGGTCCCTTCCAGGTCTAGTATACCATACTTTACTCATTTCCCCGTGGGGGTTACTGAAGGGTCTATATATAGTGCTACTGGAGGTGCATGCACTGGCCATAATAATAAAACAAAACTCCCCATTGAGATGCTCCTACCTTCTGGCAGTTCAGGATATAGTACTTTTTGGAGCCACTCTGCTGTTATTCCAGGAATACACAGGAGGCCAGCTTCCAGGCCTTGTCCCCAAGGTGCCAGGAGAGCCAGCCATCGTTGGTCCATGTGTTGAAAGGTCCAAAGCCATGTCCACTCAATGGAGTCTCCGGGGTTCAGTGCAGTTGGTGCTGGCAGCAAGATGTTATTCTGGTGGTTGAACCTCGGCTTGAGTGATTCTTTCTTGCTTTGTACTTGCAGTTGTATAGGGGAGGCAGCCATATGTGTCAACATGCCTACGGGGCTCAGGTCTCCCTTTCGGGTCTCTCATTCAAACGCCGTAGCATGGTCCATAAGCAGACCTACCATCCTCGCAGACTTTTGGTATCTGACTCTAGTCCAGATTTTAACAAGCCATTGTGCCTCTCTATCATGCCTGCTGTGGTAGGATTGTATGGCACATGAAACTTCCATTTGATTCCCAGCTGTCACACCCCTTCTTGCAGTGTATGTCTAGTAAAATGGGTGCCCTGATCAGTCTTAATTACCTGTGGTTGGCCATAGGCAGCAAAGAGATGCTCCAGGCCTCTTTTGGTTGTCTGCTGGTCTACACAATGGGTAGGAAAAGCAACCAGAAGTCCAGTAGCTGTGTCCACACAAGTCATTGCATGCCAATATCCTTCTGACACAGGTAGAGGCCCAATATAGTCTATCTGCCACCTGATGAGGGGTATAGGTTAGCTATTGTCCCATGTTGCTGTGGAACTCAGTGTAAGTCCCTTTTGGAACACACGACACACTCCTGCCGGGCTCTACTAACTTCCTCAAAGGTCAAAGTCAAGCCCCACTAATGGGCTACAGCCCACATTGTCTTTTGCCCCTCATGCAACAAGCGCTGATGTAACCATTGTGCTGTATCAGAGGCAGGCTTTCCTTCTAACGAACATATCTGGGCCAGTTTATCTGCTTCATCATTTCTTGGGGATGCCAGTGGCAAATGACCTGTCACGTGGTATACTGTAATTATTTTAGTCTGACCACGGGCCCATAAGTCTTGCCACAATTCTTGGCCCCAAAGGGGTCGGTGACCAACCAGCCATTTGGCATGGTACCAGGTTGGTAGCCACAGGGTCGAGCCCCGATAGACAGACCAGCTGTCAGTGCAGACAACTATAGGGAAGGGCTCCTGGCTGATCACAAGCCACACAGCCCCCAACTCTGCCCATTGGCTGCTCTTCCCCTCACCATCTTCCATCCATATTGTCTCAGTCTTAGGATGGAAAGCTATGGCCCTCCATTTTGGGGGCTGCCCATGGCTGGAGCCATCTGTGTACCATGGATCTTTGGGTATAGGGGCTCTTCCCTCCCGATAGGACTCTCTGCTACTAATGGTTCAAAAGCAAGTTCTTCCTGCTTTTCACTAGTATATGTCACTGGCCCCAATAAGCATTGGAGTTCTTCGCTTAAGGGGCTCTAGAGAGGGCACTATGCTGATGTAGGTAAGTACTCCACTTGGCTAGTGTGGGCACTTTTTGTGCCACACCACTACTTGGCTTTTGGGTCCAGTCTCGTATGCACACCAAGATGGGATAGGTGGTTATTACCTTTATCGGGGCCATTCCAGTGATGGGTTCTGAAGCCACTAAGGCGTGATACATGGCAGCCAGTTGTTTTTCTATCAAAGTGTATCATATCTCTGCCCCTTTCTAGAGTTGTGACCAGAATCCAATGCGTTGGCGAGTTCGTCTTTTTCTTGATGGCCTCTTCCTCCTTCAGAACACATGGCAGCACTGCCATCTCGTTCTGTAAAGAATTGTTTACCTCTCCAATGGCACCTTGCTGCCAGTGTTCTCGTGCCACCTCCTCTCGCATCAATGCCATTTCCTTCTTTAGGGAATCCACAGAAGTTTGCAGTTAGCATTCTCATGCTGCCATTTCTTTGGTCTCTTCTGTAGACCTTTTTAATACTGTGAGAAGCAGCCAACCCACAGTCCCTGGGGCCTCACGGGCACTCTGTTTCTCAAAGGATCTACTTACTATACCAAGGGCCACCCCTACAGACTCAGGTGTCACCTCCATTTGCTTCCAGTCCTGGGGTGGGGCCAAGTCCTCTAGGAGGCAAGCCACCTCAGACCACATACCCATTGGGGGACAATCCACTGTCTCCCCATTCACAGAGGCAGCCGGCTGAAGCACCCCTCCCATAAGGGCAGCTTGTTTTTTTTCCTTGGTCAACAATGAACCCTGCCGACTTTCGCCAATTGTCTTGCCAATGGGTTTCTATGGATTCAGTGTGACCAAAGAAATTGACAGAAAAACGTTCTTTGGGGTGAAAAGGTTTATTACCCAGCTTGTTCTCCCAGTGGTAGGTAGGTCGAGCACTAGTATCTCTGCCTCCGCCCAGAGCACTGGGCCGAGCTCTCTTTATAGTGCAATAATAGCTTATTGCCTAAAGGTGTGGAAATGGTAGCCTAGCAACAGGCCAGTTACATCATCAGATGGTTTAAGTTCAGTGAGGATACTGGCCATAGGAACCCGAAGTTGCCCACAACACCCTATCTGTTTCTACTTTGTTATATTATTTGTGTTTATACACCCTAATATTCCTTTTGGAAAATGATTTCCAGTTCTAATGTGGGATTCCAGTCTCTCTTATCCCAGCCCTAGTGATGGCTTTAGGAGTTCCTTGGTCTCCCCGTACCTCCTAGATGATGGAAACAGGGATCTCTAATTCTGGGTACCTAGAAGAGGGACCAGAGTGGGGTTGCTGTCAGGGCTCAGCCTCCAGATGGCCATTCCCTGGGCTGCTTTTTATTGCCTTAAGTCAAATAATTTTTTTTCCCCAAGAATTTTTGGGTTTCTCCTATTGCCTTGATTTCCATGTACCCACCTGTTTCTTCAGATCAAGGTTTCCTTCTTTCTCTGGCTCCTAAGCCTTGGGATCAGCCATAAATTCCCTCCCACTCTCCAGCTCCCTAAGTTAGCCACAATCCTTTAATCCTTTTGAAGTTGGAAACAGCTGGAAACAGGCTGAGGGTAAAAAGAGCAAACAGAGACCCATGGTTGTTAAGTCCAAAGCCTCCCAGAGGCCACTTTGTTCCGCCAGGCTCGCGGGCAGGGGCCTGGGGCCTGGATGCTAACCCTGGTGGTCCTTGGTCTCAGAGGCCCTCCCTGACCTTGAAGCCTCAATCCCACGGCCGACCCTCCTTGGCTCTCTTGGTCCTTCTCAGCAGCCTTTCTTCCTATTTCAGTCTGTAATTAATTGATTTCATGCTCCCCCGGCCCTCCCCCACCTCCCCAGGAAAGACGGGTATGGGGACAATGCTAATAGTGAATTTTAGGACTCCTCAAGAGCCCCAGAAAGGTCCCTTTGTATTTTAGAGAAACAGTTATGTTATTCCAGTATCTTTTTTTTATTTTAAACCAAAATAAGGCTACATTCTCTTCCTCCCAGGAACCAGGGCTGGTATGAAAGCATGAAAAAGTATAGGACTGTGAGGGCTGGCATCTAGCTGTAAGGAACAACAAGTGGCAGCTGACAGCACACAAGTGTACATCAGGAAAGCTGTCGTGTCTGTCTGTCTAGCCTGCTGTCCCTTCATTCCTCCTTCAGGTAACAAAAAGCTTTCCAACAGCTATGTCCTCTTAATTCATGTCTCTGCCCTGCCTTGGGTGGGGGGTGGGGGGCTGTCTGCCTAATTCCGGGGTTCAACCTTGCCTGCAGGCCTAAGCCCCAGTCCAAATGTAGCCATTGCAGCAGCAAAGGCAGGCTTTGGAAAGGCTGTTCTGTGTATACATACCTCTGCAGCCTCGATAGTGGAAGGAACTGGATTCAAATCCCAGTTTACCACTTACACAACCCTGGGCAAGTCACTTAACCTTTCTGTGCCTCAGTTTCCTCATCTGTAACAGTGAGGTAGCAAAAACCTACCTTATAAGGATTACTGTGAGGATTCAGCACATTAATCCATAGGAGGCATTTAGAACATGGCAGGAATATATTAGACGGTGTCTAAGTATTAATATTATTTTGCCTCCATCTACCTCACTCCTGGGCTTATTTCTCAGTTCTCTCAAAGATTCCCAACACTTTTATTCAAATTGCAGCTCTCTCTCTCTCTTTTTTTTTTAACTATCTATTCAAAAGCAACATGTTTCTCAGTAAGTTGCTTTGTGATTTTTTCTAAAAATGCATAAAATTTCTTAACACCACTTTAGATAACCTACAGATGCAAATCAACTTACGCAATTGATCAATAGGAAATGAGGTTTAGCAGGCCCTGAAAATTATGATTTTTTTCTGGGCAAGGGCCACTGGTTCAGCCCAATAGAATTAATAACCTTCAGGAAAAAAAGAAAAAGAAAACAGTTTGATTAACACATTAATGCTAGGAACCTATGAAGTGTATTTTTAAGGAAATAAATATTGCAGGTGTGGATAAAATGAGAGTTCCTGTGGTCAGGATTCTCCCCCAGCCCTGGTTGACTAGTTCACTGCACATCTGTGGGCAATACATGGCTGTTGACTCTATATATGGAGCTCCGCCCAGTGCTCTGGGTGACACGGTGGCACGGCTGCAAGACTTCAGGAGAGCAGAGCAGAGACTGGAGTGGTGGCAGCGCCAAGGACAGAGGCCCAGAGGACGGCTGTGCAGGACGACTGTGCAGAGAGGCCCAGAGGACAGCTGTGTGGGCAGAGGGGCCCAGAGGGAGAGACTGGCTTGGGGCATGCAGACTAACTCTGAGTGAATGGGATTTTAGTGACTGACCTGCCACTGTGGAAATAAAGTTGGGTATAACCCTTTCACCCCGAGAACGTTTTACTGTCATTTTCTTTGGTCACATTGAATCCATAGCGAACTTGCCTGGGGCTGAAACCCATTGGCAAGAGAGCAGGCCTCTGGGCCCCCTTCCCCAGAGAGGTGAAGCCCAGCTCTGTGTGGCTCTCAGCTTGGAGCAGGAGGCAGTGCCTCGGAGGCCACCTGTACAGCAGCCCACAGCCTCCCCAACTTGCGCGGCGCAGTCCCGCCAGCTCAGTGCTAATGTAAATGTTGCCAGACTGCCACTCTTTGGTTCACTGCAGCATTTTCTAGACTTGAAAGCAGCCCAATCTGGCCCTTAAGGTTATTGTTCCAGGAACCAATTTTTGTTTTTATGCTGCTGTGGTTACAAAGTTGCATAGTTTTGAACAGTCCTCTCCAACTTTACTTCTTTATAAACTCAGTTACCTTAGTACATGGTTTCGTAGAGCACAGAGTTTTATGAGAAAAGACATGTCACATTAGAGCCGAAACACCCATATTATCACTCAGCACTTATTTCAATGTGTCCTCATTATCTTTGTAAATGGATTTCAAGCCTTTGAGTCTTGAAATTACCAAAAGGAAACTTAGATGTTCATTGGTCTGGAAATGAGATGGAGCTTTGGCTCAGTGTTGACTGGTTTCTAAGGTCAGCTGGTGGTACCATCCAGACTTCGGTTTCTGAGCTGCATGTCGGTGATGTAATTTTTGGTAAGGTAATTTTTATAAAACCAGTGTATTTTATTTTTATGTTCTATTTGTTCACTCTCATAGTTTCTCTCTCTCTTTCTCTCCCCCCCCTCTCCCTCTTTCCTTCCTTCTTTCTTGTCATCCTGGGAGAGGAGGGTTTATTTTATTAAAGCTTGTTTCTTAGTGACTTCTGTTTTCAGTGTTGTATGATCTGTTATGCTATAAGATAAGACAATATTTTATATTCCTTGAAAAAGAAGTGCAGAAAGAAGCTACATATCATAATAATATGAACCTATTAGAGAGATGGCTCTGCCAATATTTTACAGTAAGTCCTTGGTTACCTTGTCATGTGACATGTGAGTCCTTTGCCCTTCAAGATGATGACATCAAATAGGAAAAGTTCATTGGTGTTCATACAGAATATGAAATACATACAGATCAATTCCTTGTTATAATATTTACTGAATCATTTTCTTTATATACATCATCTAATTTAAAAGTCATAATAAAATCTAACAAATTAGTAGCCAATGTTGGTTTAAGATTAGTTATGTGCCAAATATTCGGAGGATATCAGTGCCCATTTATTAACTCATTTAATACTCAAATCATGCCCAAGAAGCTAAGTACAGTAGACTTTTGAACAACACGAGTTCGTGTGGCATGGGTCCACTAATATTATGCTCACTTTTCAGGAAAGGAAACCGAGGCGCAGAAAGGTGAGGGCATGGTAAAGCTGGCATGGAAAACTAGACATTCTGACTCAAGAGTCTGTAGGATAAACCTCCCCGGCCCTCACCACCACTGTACTGCCCCAACCGTGAAAGAAATATCATTCCCATTACATAGTTGAAGAAACTGAGGCTCCAAAAAATTAAGCATTTTGTCCAAAGTCACAGATGTTCAGTGGCAGAACAGGGATTTGAACTAAAACCCATAGGCACTTCACTCTTTCCTGAATTTTTACCCTTCTCTGTCAACACTCCTGTAACTCCATTAGATTCCCTTGTCTCTTGAATATTTTTAAGCCTTCAGGTAGAAAAGTCTCAAGGCTTTTCATTTATGACTTTTGGGTTTACATATTTATCATTTATTTATAAAGTGTATGTAGAAATTAAAATATCTGGTTTAAACAGGAAGTCCATAGTAAAAAGACATCAATTTAAAAGAGTTCTCAAAAAAAGTTCTCAAATGTTCTAATTTTTTTTTTTCCATTTAGAAACTCTTCTGAGTTGACAGAAGACTGGATGTTCCTGATAGCTTTGACATTCCTCTCAATGTCTCTCTGGGATTCCCTAGAAGATAAACAAAAAGATTAGAAGTGGAAACTAGAGCTGCAAAGACCAGATGTGGAAGGCCAGCCTGGTTCTCCTGTATCATTCAAAGGGTTGTACAGAGGAGCCCCTTCTTAGATTGAAAGTCACATACTCCTCAGCCTGAACCAGAACAGGACAGTTGCTCCCTGAAGATACTTCACAAGCTTCTAACTTGCCATTCTCTTACTGTGACACGCCAGTTGGCACTCACAAGGAAAACAGGCATATTCCCCAACTTTGGAACCAGTAAAAGCCACACTCTGTTTCTGCCTACCAAGGTCCCCTTTTTGTTTGTCAGCTTCTTCAGTTATTCATCCATGGCCAGGGTGATGGTAGAAGGTAGAGCAGAGAGAAGTGGATGGGAAGTATCAGAGAAACAGTTTAGCAGCTCCCACTGGAAGAAGGTATTTTCAGATAAAGAGGCATGCTGTTCCCAGGAGAAAAAGGGATAGGGCTAGGCTGATAAAACTTGACTGGAGCCCAGGAGATCTACTCTAGATGAATACCAGACTTCGTAAATTGAGCTGGGCTCTACACGTCAATCCTATTCTTCAACCTGGCTAGGAGACGGGTGCTTGCCAGTGTCCAGACTCCCGTTACCAGGCCAGTGCAAACATCTTGCAGGTGTTGTGAGCTGAACCCTTCTCCAGAGCTGACAGGAGCTGCCTCAGCTGGAAATGCAAGGAAGATTACACCCTTTGCAGAGATGACATTCAGCCAATGACTGGCACTGCGCAAACGGCCAGATCCTCATTGAAAGTGGACCAGTGTTGTGGGGCTGCCCACTCTTTGCAGCCCCCATGGGCTCAGTTTAAGACTAGACTTCGACAGAAGCCACATATTCGCCTAAATTCTTCCTCAGCTCCATCCTGGTTCTCTCACTCCCTTGTAGGTTTTATCTGCAAGCACTCTCACTAAATTACCCTACAATCATCCCTGTCCCAGGCTTCTAGGGACACAAAACCTCAGATCATCTACTGACTTAATTAATAGTAGTTCTAGGTACACTGAATATCTTGTAAATAAAGGTGATACAAAGACCCCTTATACGTGTAGTTTTTCTTTCTTATTTTATAGATGTCCAATTCATTCCAAAAAATACAGAGCCAGTAGATTTTGTGGCTCTTGAAATGCATTGCCAAATTTTTTTATAGGATTTGTCCTGATTTACTACCTCTAGCAATGTTTCAGAGTAGAAGCAACAACAAAGCAAGCCAGCATGTGAAATCAGCCTTATTCCAAACTATGAAGGTCACCATATTGCTGCTTTTATTTGTGTATCCTGAATTGCTAATGAGGTTGAACAACATTTCCCCATGTTGTTTACTAGTTGTAGCTCTTCCTTAGGTGAATTTCAAATCTGAGAAACAAATTCTTTGATAGGTTTCCAAAAGTTTCCACAACCACGGGATTAATGTAGTCCTGTGTGAGGGCTTTTCTCCATGTAAGACAATTCTAAGTTTAAAAACTAGGCTAAGTCATCAGGACTGTTTTTCCTGTGTAGAAAGGTTAAAGTAAAGCAGATGTGGAAGTAGCCTCCAATCCCTTTTCTCAGGCTGTTATTATTTGTCAGGGATGTTAACTCTTGAACTACGTGCAAAAGAATGCTGAAGAAATAATTTAATCATGATTACAATTACTTTTTGTGTCATTTTATTAATAAAAACAAATGTAGTGAATACCCTGAGCTTAACTGTAATAAATGACTTCACTGGCCTTATTCCCTGGGTTCCCACGACCAGCTCTTTTGTTTTCTCATTCTTCTTCACTACCTTCTTCCCTTTCTTCTCCTCAAGTGCCCTGAATGCAGAGTCCCCCTGAATTTCTACCCTTGGGCCTTTTATTTTTTCCCTTTTACCTTCTCCCTTGGTGTTTTATTTAGAGTGTGAAGTTAAACTATCTGGAGTGATTTTTCCAGAGCTTTCCATTCCAGTCAGGAGTGAGTAATTTCTCAGCATTCCCACAAATCAGCAGTGCTCTCATGCTGATAGAAAATGAGGACACATTGTCTTCAAATAGTGCTGTTTACTAGGAAATACCACAGAGATAAAAGAGATGTTGCTAGATAATTCCTGATACGACCACCTGACCACTGACCTGGCATGTCAAGACAGCTTACTTTCCACAATTTATGCTTCTTGGTATGGGAATAAAACAGAAGTTGTTGGAAAAATCCAGCCCAAAACAAGTCTACCCTTAAGACTTTAAATTACCAATATCTAAACAATAGGAGATGTCATAATCAATTTCTAGCTTCTCTTAAAAAGAAAAAGATACAATATATTGGGCTACAAACTCCTACATGGGAAGAATCTATAAGCCTGGTAATGGCTCCTCTCTTTAAATAAGGCATGTACCTCCAGTTTACCACAGTCCCCACTGCTCCCGATTGCCTCCTCATATTTCTTTGCCTCTTTGCTTGATACCCTACACTCCTTCCTTCCCTTTCTGTTATGCACTCTTTCCCTGTCTGAGATTCTCTCCCTTCATGCTTCTTTCAACTTACCTCTCTATGTGGCATATCCTCTTCCATTTTAAAATCCTACTTGGTGTTGCCTCTTCTGTGGAGCTTTTCCTGACTGCCCACTATCTCATTATCTAGTTAATCATTGACTCCTCTCTACTTCTTCTCTGTGACATGTATGCCTGCATGTATTTATCTATAAATATTTGGCAACCCGTGTATATTGAGAGACTAGCACGCAACAGACTCTGTAAGGAGCACATGAAACCAAATAAGGTATGGTTCCGGGCAGCATGGAGTGCAGTCTGTGGAAAATGCTAGGATAAAATGTTGAGCAGGGTGTTGTAGAGAATAGAGGAAAGGCCTCTCCATCTGAACCAGGCTCTAGAGTAAGCGCCTTACTTAATCTGATATTTGAAAGACAAGGAGGAATGACCTTAGCTAATACTTTGAAGAAAAGTGAATTTCAGGGAAGGAGAACAACTGAGAAGGCACATTAGCATAAAAAACACAATGTGTACAAAGAGTTACAATCAGTTCTACATTGCTACAGATAACATTCCCTGGAGTAGCAAGAAATGAGGCAGAAATCATTTTTACCTACTCCCTTTATTTAAAACCATGTTTTCTTCCTTTGATTCCATTTTAAATGGTAGAATCAATGAAATATCACAACTAAAATAAATAAAAGCAATTGTATTTTAGAAGAAAGATTTAATTTTTAACCTGAGACCTACCTTGTAATCTTAGTTATGTGATTTTATGTGCATGCCGAGCCTGCTATTGAGCTTTCTTTGGAAGCAAGAATTTGGAAGCAAGAACGTAATAAAGGCCATTTTAACAAGCCTATCATGTTGCTTTATTTTCATAGCCAGAAATATAAAAATTAAAGAAGAAAAATTTACAGTTATAGTCAATCAACATTGGATAAGGGCATGCCAGCTCACTTATTTTGGGTAAAATAAGAAACTGTTTTATCCAAAATATTTCCAAAGTCTTTTCTGGAACTCACAACTAAATCAAATCTGATTCCCCAAATCTTGCAGAGATTATTGGCAAATACAAAATGTTAGTGAATAAAAATTTCCTCCCAAAGTTGCGAATGGAATTTTGTGCCGCAATATCAGGAAAACATTACCTGAATTTATCTTGCAAGCAGACTAGATGACATTTTATATTTTTCCCCTGAAATCACTTTCGGGAATTAAGTCAGAAAAAGAAGAGACTATTTTTTAACAGCAATTTGCTCTCCCTACGGCTGGATTTTGGTTATAACTGCCTGAAGTATACTTAACACACATTAATATCAGTGTTTGCCTCTTAAAACTTCAGGTTCTGTATACAAAATTTCAAATATATCTGCCAAATATACCAAGCACCAGTGAAAGTTACTGGTTTTGAGAATTGGAAGTAATTTCTGGTTTCCTTGATGTATTAAAAATAAGGCCCCTGCATTCTTCAGCCAAATAGCTTTCCATTTGATAACTAACAAACTTCAGGATAGAGCATAAGAACTTTGTCATGAATGTTAAAATAATCACATAGTAAGGAATATACCCTAGTACTTTTCATGGGGTTGACTATCTTGATAACGATATGAGGAATTATCATAGATTGCTGGGCAGGGTTTCAGATGCTTAGGAGTGGATAATTCTGATTTTTTTTCCCTTGCTGAATTCCTCACTGTGAATCCCATGTTGCTGGAGAACCATCAATGCACATTCCTACCAATTTTTTTTGGCTCATTTGTTCAGAAAAATTTTGACAGGGCTTCAAAAGCATTATTATAAATACATTAGCATAAATGCATTGTGTAACAAAGTTCTTGGGGGCAGTCATAAGATGCATCAAATTAATAGTAAGGAAAAAACAGTGATTTTTGATCCTTTGCAAAATTCAATGTGCGATATCATCAGGTAAGACATTCTAAAGGCTGACTATAGAAAAAATTCTAGAATAACTTCAAAATACCCTTAACTTTTTTGCAGCACTCAGAAAGCAAAGTTCCCTGAGAATTCCCCTAGTGATGTGAAGCTTGGCCTTCTAGTGATTAGAGGGCTACTTTAGAAGAAATCTTCATGGTTATTACAGTTTTTTCTTAATATGTTCTCATATACTTAACATATTCTGCAGAGAATTACACTCTCATAATAAAGTCTACCCATATCAAAATAAAGCTTGTATGAACTTAATTTAAATGTCAGTAAAGCTCAGAAAGGGGCTATATGGTTCCTTTGATATTTTTAGGCATAAAACACACCAAGGAATTTGAACTCTTATTTACAATAAACCTGGATCTAACCTTGATAGAAAAATGAGCCTTACCAGATTTGTGTTTTGTCTGCCATCTTCAGCTGCCTTACAGAAAAACAAATTTTTTTAATGAGGAGTATTTTCA
This sequence comes from Smutsia gigantea, assembly GCA_032199065.1. Taxonomy (NCBI): domain Eukaryota; kingdom Metazoa; phylum Chordata; class Mammalia; order Pholidota; family Manidae; genus Smutsia; species Smutsia gigantea. The sequence continues at coordinate 70,497 of JAVSCE010007700.1, read as the reverse complement.
AGAGTGCCAGGTTGGTTTGGAAGAGTGAAGTAAGGCTGATGGCAGAAGGCGACACGCTAGTTTCCCTTCATACTTGACCCAGTGAGCAAAATATTTGTTCATTGTTTACATACACTTCAGTCAGCAGCCTAAAACTTGCCATGTTCTAATGGAGACTTAGACAAGATTTAAAATATTTGTATGATTCTTGATTTCTTATTTACTGTTTCTAATCCACTGTCAAACAATACAGAGATGTACAAAGAAAAGAGGATCATTGCTCCAATCTCCATACAAACTCATCTCTCTGATGTAAATCAAGGTATCTATTCACTGTATTCTTCATGCTCCTACAAAAATACATATTCATGTTATATTAACACATGAACATGTAGTGTTTTTTTTAAATAAAAATAGTACTATATTGCACATTTTCTTGCCACTTGCTTTATCACTTAGTGGTTTCTCATGGATGATGCAGCTGGTCCTTACCCAGACATATAATTCATTTTCATTCAAGGAACAGCAAAAACTGAGATTCTGATTCAATTCATGTTAAAAAGTATTAAAGTGGAGGAGAAAATTTTAAATCAGACTATATTTCTATCTAGTAACATGGCATAAGTTTTCATTTATTGATGTTTTATTTTATGTCTTTCAAGAAAAAAATTTCATATAAATAAAATTTTTTGTTCAGTGTATTCTTTTTATAGTTTTTTTTTTTTTGCTATTGTGAAAACGTGGGTTTCATTCTACATCTATATTTAACTGGTTATCACTAGTATGGTAGATGGCATTATTTGTCATTATCCACTCTCTCTCTGGTAAGAGGATTATGTATCTATCCTTGTTGGATATACATACCTTCTTAGAGATGAAGATACTTCCTCCCCACATTTGAGCTGGCTGTATGACTTCCTTTGCCAATGAATGTGAGTGGACATGACATAAACACATGCAAACAGAAGCCTTAAATCCAACTGCGTGATTTCTCTTAGCCTCCTGAGCTTCTGGTCTCTGGCATGAAAATGTCCAGGTATGGGCTATTCCTTCCACCTAAAATAAATCCTAGAATGAGAATACTTGTGAAGCAGACCTGCAGCCAACCCATAGCTTGGAGTAGAATAGCAGCCCATTGTCAAGAACTGTGAAGGGTCTCATATTTTACCTTATTTTGAAGGTAGATGTTAACTTGCCAGTTTCATAGATGCTGACAGAAGACAGTTAACTCTGGGTCAAAGAAAAAAGACTATTACAACAATAACAGCAGCCAGAATGTCAGCATGTTTGTGTTGCTTTCCTGAGCCTCCTTTCCCACACTGGTGATGTGAAGGGGCCCAGATGGATGTTTGAATATATGGTAGGTTGCATTATAGGAAAGGATCTTTGAACTTGAAATCCCATCATTTCATAGCACAAGCAGTGAGCATGCCTGCTCTTCTCCCCATAGTTAGAAATTACACCCTTCTTCAAGGTTGCTCACTACAAACACAACCATGAGAAACAGCTGGGTAAAAAATTAGTAGGGTCTTAAAGGCTTAGCATACCTAAAAGACATGTAGGAACACGAAAGACTCATGGAGGAGTATCTCCCAACACCAACCCTCAGCTCCCATGTAATGTCAGTGAAAAATAAATGTTTATTATTGTATGCCACTGCAGTATTAGGGTTGTTTTGTTACACAGCAATGTTAACAGATGCAAAAAGTACAGAGGAAAATCCACTGATATTTGTATATTAATCCTATATCCTGCCACCTTACTGAATTCTCTTACTTAAAAAATAACGTAACATTTTTTCTCGGGTTGTCTAGGTATAATAACATCTTCTGCAAATAAAATGAACTGTCTCTTTTCTTCCAGTATTTATATTGAGTATTACTGATTATTTTTCTTTCAGCAGTAGCCTCAATTGCTAAAACAATTCTGAATAACAATGATAATAAGTATGCCATTTAGTAAGCCATTAACTTTTAGTTCCAATCCTACTCTTTTATGCTTTACTTGTGATGTCAGGGTTGGAACTCTGCAAGCAATGTTTTTGCTTTGCAAGTTGGCTCCCTGTTAAAGTTTGCTCATACAGGTACTGCAGGGAGATCACAGGCTGGAGAAGGAAGAAGGGACTTGTTACTTCCTGTTTGTTTCCTGTGAGGTTCTTATTTACTCCTGTTCTTATTATCATCATCTCACCAGTGCTTCTTCATCTTAGCAGCAACAGATCCTTCTCACAGCAGCAGGAGAATCCCATGAACAGTTTTCCAACATGTGTAGAAACAGCCTCATTGCACTCCCCTGACCCCACTTGGAGATACCAAAGGTCTGAGTTTCATTTCTGCTAGGGTGCTTCTCCAAGCTTCAAGTTTAAGAAATGCAAATTCTCTTCTTGATCCTGCCAAATCACTGGATGGTAGCTGCTTTCTGCAATTGATAATTCTGTGATTTTAAGTTTTCTTTTGGTTTTTTAACTACTTTGTGAATAATTTGACACCTGGTCAATTATTCTTTATGTTAAATTCTCTCTGGTGAGAATAAATTCTCTCAGCTAAAATAACTGGTGTGGTTTCTGCCTCCTGACTGACCCCTGATTGATAAAGTAAGTAGGTATTACTATATTAGCCATTTGCCTTTTAATGTATGATTGCTGATTTTGAGGTTTTGGTTAATTGCTGCTAAAGTTTATCAAATGTATTTCTTATATATATTGGCAAATCCACTTTTTTCTGTCTTAATTGTTAATGTGATAAACTAGGTATTTTTCATAATATTAAATCATCCTTATGTTTCTGGAATAAAGAGCTGATAGTTAACACATTTGTAGCACTTACTGCATATTTCTAAGAACTTTATATATATTAATTCACTTAATAAGCCTACTTGGTCATGGCTTATAATCTCATTGAAAAACTTGAATTGCCAAATGTTTATTTGGAATTTATATTAATAACTGAAATTGAGTAATACTCAGAACTTTATATCTTGTATTGTTGTTTCCTGTTATCTTATTACCTCTGTTGAACTGAAAGATCCTTGAAAATCAGTGCCTTACTAGTATTTTTCTCCTATACAGTCAGTATCACAGTATCACAGTAAGTGTGTTGAATGAATAACACATTCAATAGATCTTAAAGTAAGTCTACTTTTTTGAAAAATTAGCATTTATTCTATAATATAAATTTTAATTTCACACATTTAAAAATATTTATAGGAAATTAAAATATAGAAAAACAGATAAATTTAATATTAATTCAAGTAGGTTTTTCTGGGCATATGTGTTCATTTCTCTGAAAATTTTTAAATGATTGCTGATCCTATCCCTTAAACATATCTTCAGAGAGTTTTTAAAGTCTCCAACATTTAGTTAGTAGCAACAATTACTTTTGTATATTTTTGAGATACTGTGTTATGTTTTCTGATGTAGATTATATCAAAATTATTTCTTTTCCTGGAAGATTAAAAACAAATTAGTAGAAGATATGCATCAAGTATTCTTAATATATGAAACCATTTTCAACAAAATACTTTCTGTTTAAGTAAAAATTAGATTTCCATGTTTGGGGCTTCAGGGCTTAGCTCCCACAGATTCAAGATCTGAACTAGATATCAAAGATGATCATGTGTGCCTTCAAGGCACTAGCTAAAGGATTTGGCAGCTGTTTTCTATGACTTAGCTTGGCTTGAATCTTTCCCTTCAAAACAGCTGTTAATGTCTTTGTGATTACGTTTAAGGACAAGATATGTTATTATTTATTTGTGTGTTTTTTAAATTTCATTTTAAGGACCTTCTGTGTACACAGCAAAATACTGGCAGACAAATAAGAAAAAAATGTATCCTCTATCACCAAGGATCTTGCAATGTAAGAGAGATCATATACAGACCCAAATATTATATACAAGTAATAGTGTAGGACAAACCTTTTTTCAGTCCTAATAGCAATAGGAAGAAAACTTACCCAACGAAGAGGAACATGGTACTGAAGTGGCACCCTGACAATTTTCATTCCCTATTTGTTTTTGTTGTTGTTTTAACTCCAGGTTCTAATTGTATGTGGTTTAGGAGGTAATGACTGGGCACTTAGGATCATAGTCACACAGAATCTTTATCTTATGTCCTCATATTATGTTTGGGAGCAGTAATGTAACCATGACAATAGGAATTATTTTACTACTATTTATTTTTCTACCTTCCCTACTATCCTAAAGTTTTCATTTTTGTTTTTGTTTTTGGTATCATTAATATACAACTACATGAGCAACATTGTGGTTACTAGATATCCCCCATTAACAAGTCCCCCCCACATACCCCATTACAGTCACTGTTCATCAGCGTAGTAAGATGCTATAGAATCACTACTTGTCTTCTCTGTGCTATACTGCCTTCCCCCTACCCCTCTGCTACATTATGTGTGCTAATCGTAATGCCCCTTATTCTCTTTCTCCCTCACTTCCAACCCATCCCCCCCAGTCACTTACCTTTGGTAACTATTAGTCCGTTCTTGGGTTCTGTGAGTCTGCTGCTGTTTTGTTCCTTCAGTTTTTGCTTTGTTCTTATACTCCACAGAGGAGTGAAATCATTTGATACTTGTCTTTCTCTGCCTGGCTTATTCCACTAAGCATAATACCCTGTAGCTCCATCCGTATTGTTGCAAATGGTAGGATTTGTTTTCTTCTTATGGCTGAATAATATTCCATTGTGTATATATACTACATCTTCTTTATCCATTCATCTACTGATGGACACATAGGTTGCTTCCATGTCTTGGCTATTGTAAATAGTGCTGAGATAAACATAGGGGTGCATATATCTTTTTCAAACTGGGCTGTTGCATTGTTAGGGAAAATTCCTAGGAGTGGAATTCCTGGGTCAAATGGTATTTCTATTTTGAGTTTTTTGAGGAACCTCCATACTGCTTTCCACAATGGTTGAACTAATTTACATTCTCACCAGCAGTGTAGGAGGGTTCCCCTTTCTCCACATCCTCGCCAACGTTTGTTGTTGTTTGTCTTTTGAATGGTGGCCATCCTAACTGGTGTGAGGTGATATCTCATTGTGGTTTTAATTTGCATTTCTCTGATGACTAGTGATGTAGACCATCTTTTCATGTGCCTGTTGGCCATCTGAATTTCTTCTTTGGAGAAGTGTCTGTTTAGCTCCTCTGTCCATTTTTTAATTGGATTATTTGCTTTTTGTTTCTTGAGGTGCATAAGCTCTTTATATATTTTGGATGTCAACCCCTTATCATGTTTATGATTTTTATTTTGAACTCGCTTTTAGAAAGATTGGTGAGTTCAGTTTCATTTGGCCCTTTTTCTGGGGTTTGTGAGATTTTGGTCTGAACCAGGTTCCTTTGACATTTCCTATTTCTATGTGGTACCCTCTAGTGCCCAGAAGTTGTAGTCTCTGGAGCTGCTCAGTCCCTAGAGTGAGGTTGTGGGTCACAGGGGAGTGGCACTTGTGCCTGGTGGGAGGAAAGAACTGTTTCCTACTTCCCAGCTGCAGTGCCTGTCTCCAGTGTCAGTCAGTGGGTCGAGTACACAGGTGTAAGCCTCTGTGCTTGGTCTTCCTAGCTGTTTTAGGCGAGGCCCCCTCTGGCTGGCCTGACACCTGTTCAGTGACTGCCAGTTTGCAAACCGGTGCTGGCAGGCCAGGAGGAAGGTGCAGCAGGCTGTGTGTCACAGTGTGGGGCCTTGGAGCTGAATAGCCAGCTGAGGAATGGAGCACCTGAAGCTCCTCTAAGTTCCCAACCTGCTGGACAGAGCATGCCCAGACAACCTTGTCCACCTATCCCTTTCCCACCCAACCAGGTCTGTGCAATCCCCACCCCTTCAGCCCTCCTCTCGCTGCTAGGAAGCCTTTCAGACCACCTACCTTTCCTTTGTCTCAGAGCCGCCAGATGTGGATCCCCGTCCTCCACAAATGGCCAGAATCTCAGTCTCTCAAGAACTCCGCCTGTCCCAGCTCCCCAACCCCACCAACCTCCAGAGCACCACACAATGTAGATTTGTGCTCCAAAGCATATCTCCAGGGCTTGGTGTTCAGCAGTTTTAGGCTTCCACCCCCTCCCCGCTCCATTTCTCTTCCTCCTTCCGGTGAGCTGGGGTGGGGTAATAAGGGCTTGGATCCCACCAGATCAAGGCTTTGGTACATTACCCTGTTTCGTGAGGTCTGCTCTGTTCTCCATGTGTATGCAGTCTGGTGCAGCCTTCTTTCCTGTTGCTGTTTTAGGATTAGTTGTATTAACTATATTTTCATACTATATGTGGTTTTGGGAAGAGTTCTCTGTCTCACCTCTCATGCCACCATCTTGAATCGATCTTCCTCTAGTTAGTCCTACTATCCTAAAGTTAATAACTAATTTTCATTTAAGGAATAATTATGCATCCTTTTTACTGAAACATCGTTTTATAAAACTTGGGCTGGATTTATTTGAGAAAAATACTGTATTATAATTTATTATGTGTCCTGAAAATGACTGTATGTCCAGGGAGAGGAAATCCCAGTGCAAAATACCTCTAAAAACCGAAATCAGTCAAAGGGAGAAATAAAGTTTAAAACCCATTTATTGCTCACGAACTGCAGTCTGGGGCCGTTTCTCTCTTTCCTGCTCCAGCAGAAGTCAAAAACTGGCCCTCCCCCTCACCTCTCAGGTACAGATAAGCCCTCCTTGCCCAGGTAATTACCCATTCATATGGAGATGAAATGCACTAAATCCATACTTCTTTCCACCACTGAACGCCTATTGATATGTAGATGTACTAAAGCCAGGTGACATACTCTGGAAATGTTACAGTTTTACCCACAATGACCTAAAATGCATTTTACCAGTTTAATTCTATTCATTTACCTCAACCTGTGTGTGCGTGCATCACACTCCTAATGATGGCAAAACCCCACACAAGGCTTGGAAAACCACAAACGTTGGGAGCTATTTTGATGATAGTCATCTAATTTTAGAAGTAAATTATGGCACAGAATGATAGTTTGATTATGGTGAACTATAGTTTGATTACATCAAGTATAGTCTGCATTACTACCCTATATTTTTAACTGTTTTTATTCTACCTCTTTTCTTCTTTTCTTACCTCAATTACGATTTAAAGGCATGGAAATAAATACATATAGTTTATAGGTGTTAAGTAACACACATGAGGATTGATTTCAGGGAATTAAAATGGCTACTTGAGGAATTTTTCTTTTAAATTAGATTTATTAAGAAATACAGATTTTCTTATTCACATCAATTATGGAAAATTTCTAAATACTGGAAAATTGGTAATAAAATTTCACACAATTGACTTGAAGAAGAGGTTTGTTTAACGTTTTTCACCAACTGTCTGGAATGTCAACCAGAGGAGAAAGCATAAAACATACTATCTATTTTTAATGTGGTGTTAGCACCCCTTTATTGTATTGCTTACTTTATGGTTTTCTGTACAATTTTCATATTGATTTTTGATGTTTTTTTATTTGTTTGATTGATTTTTTTGTTTATTTAAAAAAGAAAGCATAGACCAAGGAAGAAAATTTTGCCATGCAAATGTTAATGGAAAATTACTTGGGATACTTTCCAGGTTTTAAAATTGAAGTTGACACTTCAGTGGAGTTTTGTTTTATGAAATCAAAATATCTAAGATTTTATGAGAACAACTGAAATCAGTAGATGGTCCTGAATGTTAAAAGATGGGAGGAGGGAGGAAGTGAAATTTGAATAATGGAGAAACTTCAGCAAATGTCTCAGTTCCATAGCAGCATCTTTTCTCTTCTGAAATTAAGTCTTTGTTGGTGTGCTTTCCTGCTCAAGGAAGAATGTTTATCATTTTCTGAATTTACCAGCAATTGGTGTGTGCTGAGGGTTCATTTATTTTTTACAAAATGTTGCTAACTCACTCCTGTCCTCTTAAATTTAAAACAGCTGCTACCCACTGGCAGGATCTAAATCTTAACAGACAGAATTCCAGATTCTTTGTATGCCTGTATTACACTATTGTTAATAATAATCATTGTCCATCAAGGTGACAAGGGGACAATGTGCATCTACGCACATATTTTCTCTGTTCACATATAAAAAGCTAAAGCTTTTATTTTGTTAATAAGAACCCATGATTTAATTTTAAAAAGAACCTCTAATTGTTGGTGCTGTTTGAAGCACTATAATTTAGTTTTGCCTCCAGCACTGTACTTCCAATGTTACTTCCTTTCTCTGCAGTTATATTTTTAAATATTATCTGTGAATTTGAGTACCTTATTTACTGAGAGAAAGCAGAAGACGGGTCCAAACTCAATGTTAAAAGGCAAAGCAAATTTTGGGGAAAAAAAATGTGTTCTTCAATTTCAAATCGGATTATTTTATTTTCAGAGTACATTTTTATAATTTAGGATTTACGGTCTTATCAACATTTATTTGCTAAGAAAACAATTCCAACTTTTTAAATAAATGCTTCATTGTTTAAAATATGAATTTTGACATAGTCATTCAATACCTGGATTTTCAAAGATACAATGCTTTTTTCAGTTTTACCTTGTTTTTACATTGTTACCTTACCTAAAAGAAATTTTTTCTTTCACTGACATTTTCCTGCAAACAACTATTCAATTTCTACAAAGACAGATTCGTCTGTTTTGAAAAATGCTCATGATTATTTTCATGCATAAGATAAATCACTGAGAGAGACAATGAAGAGTTCAAAAGGTACTTCATGTTCCACCACAGTGAAATCCAAATCATTCTTCTCCACAGTGAATTCATGGTTTCCTGCAAGATAAGATCTCATCCTGGGAAGGACTTCATCTCCGAAGAAAAGAGAACATAATTTCTCAAGGGAATTCTGGTATAGTAATTCATAAAATAAAATATATCAATAACACAGCTCTTCTTTTAAAATAGTCATCCAAGTCTTTAGAACTTGGAGTCCAACATATTAATGTTGACTTGTAATATGCTATAATAACATAAACATGTTGAGAACAAATACTTGTTTAAATACTAAAAAGTTTTTCATTCTCATGAACAAAATTAAAATGCCCAGTAATCCTTAATTAATACATTTAGAATCCCATCCTTAGTGATGAGAATTAACTTTGCAATTTAATTTGACACTTTATAGTGTGAAAAAGAAAGATAAAAAAAATAAGCCTTTTGAGACTAGGAAGACAATTTCCAGTCTCTCACCAGCCAGTCCGATTCAATCAGGCCTCTCTCTTCCTGTCTTTTTTTATTTTTCCTGAAACCATTGGTATTTCCACCCCAACTCTGCCCAATCCTCTTTTTAATAAAAAGAACTAACTTTAAAGATCTAACGTTTGGATTTCATTTCATCTTGAAGTGTTTGCCTGGATTTGTTGCTGGTCAACATGGTAGTCCAGAATTAAAAGAGATTTTTTAAGAATATAGACTATTAAAGAAGATAAATGATATTCTAGATAAAAGATACCAGGAATCAACTATAGCAAAGATTTCCAGAAGTTTAATACTTTTTAAAGTATTAAAGTATTTCAAGTACACCAGCTTATCTTGGTATTTATTATTCATTTTTCACCAAAAATGTATTACAATCTATAATCCACTGAAGATGGCACAGTGCCAGGATTCAGTCCCAGCCTAGAGGAGTTCACAATTTAGTAGGCGGGTCAGACAGGTAAACAAAAAAGGTTCAATATTGAACAGTAAATTCTTAAAGGGTTCCAGGATGCTGTAGGGAAAAAATGAGATGACTTCGCAGGGGAGGTGACATCTGATCTGAGCTGTACCAGAAGGATGAGCTGAGGGTCAGAAATGGATCCTTGGCAGAGAGAAGACCATACACAAAGAAAAGGGGAAGGGGGATCTGGCCGTACAGATGTATGGAGCTGTCCAAAGGACAGAGTCACTGGTGGTAAAGAAGCTAAGAAGAGAGAGCGAGTGGAGCCAGCCTATGAGAGCCTTTGTATGCCAAGCTAAGGAGTTACCACTTTAGTCTGTAGGCAAAGGATTTTAAGCAGAGAAATGACATAATCAGCTTTAAGATTCTGAGAGATCAGACTCTCTAATAGTCACTGAAGCCCTGAGATTTGCATGCAGCAATTCATATGGGGAGTAATTTTGGGACAAATACCTGTAAGGGACAAGGGAGAGGAGGGATGGGAAGACGGGGAGTACAGCTGCCAGACAGATGCATCTGAGGCTGCAACTGATCCCATGGGGAATTCAGGAGCTAAAATGGCCATTCAGTTGTCTCACCTTGAGGCGAAGCAGCCAGGTCTTTCTTACCCACTCTGAGAAATCACTAGAAGCTAGCTGTATCTAGGGAAGGTGGAGTAACCTTGGGCAGGGCTGATTCCTGCCAATGAGAGCAATTCCTGGAGAGGCACACAGGTATGAGCCATCACTGACCCACACGTCCAGCAGCTGGAACAAGTGTCTCCATCGTGAAGAGGTGTCGGAACAATGTGTCACAGAATTCACTACAGGGTTTTCTGGTTTTTGGTGGTGGTGGTGCTGGTGGTGATTTATTTTTTCAGCCTAAACCTTAACATAGGAAGAAGGATGGTCTTGAATGAGGAAAGATTGGTTAGAAGGAGAGCAGATGGGATTTTGTGAAAAAGGGTGATGTCAAAGACGATGCCAAAGATGCCTTGGTAAATCAGTGAGGGAAAGATAATCTTTTCACAAATAGTGTTGGAGCAATTGGCAAATTATATGGGAAAAAAGAACCTCAACTCTTGCCCCACACTATACAAAAATCTTACTCAAAATGGATCATAGTCCCAATATGAAAGCTAAAGCTATAAAACTTGAAGAAGAAATCAAAAGAGAAAATCTTTGTGACCTTGGGTTAGTCCAAACTTTCTTAGAATACCAGAAAATAAACAATAGAAGGGCCAAAAGATTGACACTATTAAACAGTGATGAGAATGTGAAGAAACTACAACACTCATACAATACTGATGTGAGAATATAAAATTGTACAGCCATTTTGCAAAGCAATTTGGTAGTTTCTTAAAAAGTTAAGGATATACTAACCATGAAATCCAGCTCTATTACAAAGTATTTACCCAAAATAAATGAAAACATAAAAGCTGGATTCCAAAATTTATAGCTGTTCAATCTATAATGGACAGACGACTCAAATGTCTGTCAGCAGGTGAATAGATAAATTGTGTTATAACCATTGTATAACCATATTGTATACTACTCGGCCATAAAAAGGGTTTGAACTATGAATACAACAACATGGATGAATCTTAAAGGCATCGTGCTAAGGAAAAGACACCAGACACAAAAGACTATATTATTCTCTTTATATGAATCTATTTCTATAAAGGCAAAAGAATCACTGGTACCAGGGGCCATGGTCAGGTAGGGGATTAACTACAAAGTGGCACAAAGAACTTTCTGGGTGATGTGACTATTCTACTATATATCAGAATTGTAGCAGTGGGGGCAGCATATGGCTGTATATGTTGGTTAAAACTCACTGAACATTTATTATTTCTGAATTTTATTCTATGCATGTTACTCCTAAAAATAAGTGAAATATACAAACAATTAAGTAGCACTTAAATGGCCGCAAACCTTTTTTCTTCAGGTTTTGTTTCTCAGAGGAAGTTCTTTCATATAACCTTCAATATTTATTCATTGAATGAGGACTGACAGTGTATCAGGCTGCACCATGCTTTTCATAAATGGCCAATTTTATTTAAAGAGAGGGAAATCTGGTGATTAAAAAACTACGGTTTTAATGTTTTATCTTCTAGTGAATCGATCACCAAGTCCATATTAAGAAACTGTTCTACATTTGACAAGGATAATATGCAATTCACCCTCGGTTAACGCAGAGGTTAGGAACACTGACTCCCACAGTCAGAAGTTTGTCTATAACTTTTGGTTCTCCAAAACTCAACTATTAATGACCTACTGTAATCTGGAAGCCTTGCCAATAACATAAATAGTTGATTAACACATATTTTGTATGGCCTATGTATTATATACTGTATTCTTACAATAAAGTAAGCTAGAGAAAAGAAAATGTTTTTTCAAATTTGTCAGGATCTCCAAAAACTTTTCCAATATATTTATTGAAAAAAATCTGCATATAAGTGGACCCAGACAGCTCAAACCCCTTCTGTTCAAGGGTCAACTGTAACATTAAAAAATTTTTTAAGCCTTTAAAATAATTTATAAAGTAAAAATTCAAAAATATTTTGGGCATCTCTTTTCTTGGATGTTTTTGTGTATATAAATAAAATGTAGTAGATGCTCACTTAATTGGATAGATATGGCAGGAATAAAAACTTTAAAGGGAAAAAAGTTATTTTTTCTTCTATAAGTAAGAAGACACTAATAGCAAGGAAAATGTCTAGCTAAGGAAAATATTTGACATTTTTCTCAACTGTTAGAATCAGAAAACAAACATCTCTCTGAGGTAGGGTTTCACCCTGTGTCTTAGGCTCTTCAGGTATCATCCTAAATTTCTAGTGACATTACTTCTGCTTCTCTACTTTGTAGTCACCTAAAAAGTAGCTTTTCTACAATCAGAAAATAAATAGAGTATGAGAACTTATTTATGAAAATAAAATGTTATTCAAATATAAGGTATTTTGCTGCACACATATCAGCTTTTGTCTCATCCACAATTTTATTCCGTGACACCAGAGTCACAAGAACTATCACATTTAAAAAAGTTTTTCTAAATTAAATCTAATCTGACTCACCTTCCTCACTAGAGAGGCAGAAAATGCTACCTACCTATCTCTATCTATCTATCTATCTATCTGTCTGTCTATCTATCTATCTACCTACCTACCTACCTACCTGTCTATCTTCCTGGTTTTCCTGTTCCTTCCCTTGGGGTTGTACACAAACCCAAAATCTATGGGGAAGACCTGGATCTTCATTGCCTGGGCGCTGCTGCTTCAGGTCATCCTGACCCACGTGCCTGTGTAGTCGACTCACACATATGAGGCCTCATGCCTCCACGTCAAGTGTGGCCACAGGACTATCTGTCCAGAAACCTAAGCTGATCTCTAGTTTCCCTGGGCACACATACATTTCAGGACCCCGTGTACACGTGAGCCTCTCACGGTGCCTACGATTGGTGTGAATTGCCCCCAACACCTGACAGCCCCCACCCCCCACTCCCAACTGTCAGCTCACCTTGCACCTTGGTGGTTCTTTGAGTATGGATCCTGGACCAGCAGCATCATCTGAGAATTGCTGTTCACTTTGAAGTTTGTAGACAGCCCCAATGTGTACTTAGGGCTGACGATCATTGTTCTGGATATAAGAAAAATGAAGATGATAGAGTTGTTGAGAATATATATAATAACATTTTAAGTGGATTTAATTGATTGCATTTACTTGAATGTATTTTAATGATTGACACCTAATAAAGTAGGTTTTAAGTGAATTTAGAGGAGGAATTACCAGTCTAGTCTCTTAATTAGCTGAGAAAACTTAGAAAAAGTAGGATTTAAGGAATATAAGCTGCAGAATATTCTGAACCTTACACCTCTTGCATGCTGGACAACATGTGCTGAGCTTCCACCTTGGGCCATGAGGAGACTTTGGAAATGTAGGTCATGAAGCTGAGCAATATGATGGAAAGAGCCCCAACCTCTGACACCACCCTGGGCAAACTGCCTGGATCACCCATGTCCAGACATTTTTACACATAAATACATTTCAATCATGTTGAAACCTGTTGTCTTGCCAATGGGTTTCAGTCCCGGGCAAGTTTGCTATGGATTCAATGTGACCAAAGAAATTGACAGCAAAACTTTCTTTGGGGTGAAAGGGTTTATTACCCAGCTTCTTCTCCCAGTGGTAGGTGAAGCACTAGCATCTCTGCCTCTGCACAGAGCACTGGGCCAAGCTCTCCGTATAGTGCAATAATAGCCTATTGCCTAAAGGTGTGGAAGCGGTAGCCTTGCAACAGGCCAGTTACATCATCAGGTGGTTTAAGTTCAGTGAGTATCCTGGCCATAGGAACCCCAACTTCCCCACACTCCACCCCTCCAGGATTCTCGCCTTACAATCTTCACGCTTTCAATCTTCCTCAATGGTCCCTGTGCGAGAAAGCCAGAGCAGTGTAGCCAGATTCCACAATAGTAACAGAGGATAACAACAACTTAGAGATAATAAAAATTAAGATACAACAAGATTTTGATACAGGTAAAAAAATTATAATAATCTTCAAGCCAGAGGAGGTTCCTAATAACAAAAATTATAATAATTCTCAAGCCAGAGGAAGTTCCCAATCCACAAACATCTTAGGGGTAATAAGACACGTGTTTTAATGACACCAACATAGGGAAATCTTGTCCATCAGGTAGGATGCATGCAAGACAGTGGTCCTGTGATAGGACTGTAGCAGAAAGGGGGTCCCTTCCAGGTCTAGTATACCACTCTTTTACTCATCTCCCCATGGGGGTTACTGAAGGGTCTATGTATAGTGCTACTGGAGGTGCATGCACTGGCCATAATGATAAAACAAAACTCCCAGTAAGATGCTCCTACCTTCTGGCATTTCAGGATATACTACTGTGACCTTTGGGGACCACTCTGCTGTTATTCCAGAACCACAGGAGGCCAGCTTCCAGGCCTTGTCTGCAAGGTGCCAGGAGAACCAGCCATAGTTGGTCCATGTGTCAAAAGGAAGGTGCAAGGCCACGTCCACTCAATGGAGTCTCCGGGGTTCAGTGCAGTTGGTGCAGGCAGCAAGATATTATTCTGGTGGCCAAAGCTTGGCTTCAGTGATTCTTCCTTGGTTTGTACTTGCAGTTATATTGGGGAGGCAGCCATATGTGTTAACATGTCTACAGGGTGGGCTCAGGTCTTCCTTTCAGGGTCTTTCATTCAAACGCCACAGCATGGTCCATAAGCGGACTGACCATCCCTGCAGACTCTTGGTATCTGACTTTAGTCCAAATTTTAACAAGCCATTTTGCCTCTCTATCATGACTCCTGCGGTAGGATTGTATGGCACATGAAACTTCCATTTGATTCCCAACTGTCACACCCATTCTTGCAGTGTATGTCCAGTAAAATGGGTGTCCTGATCACTTTCAATTACCTGTGGTTGGCCATAGGCAGCAAAGAGATGCTCCAGGCCTCTTTTGGTTGTCTGCTGGTATGCACAACAGGTAGGAAAAGCAACCAGAGGACCAGTAGCTGTGTCCACACAAGTCATTGCATACTGATATCCTTCTGACACAGGTAGAGGCCCAATATAGTCTATCTGCCACCTGACGAGGGGTATAGGCCCCTTAGCTATTGTCCCATGTTGCTGTGGAACTCGGTGTAAGTCCCTTTTGCAGCACATGACACACTCCTGCCAGGCTCTACTAACTTCTTCAAAGGTCAAAGCCAAGCCCCACCAGTGGGCTACAGCCCATATTGTCTTTTGCTCCAGATGCAAGAAGCGCTGATGTAACCATTGGGCTACATCAGAGGCAGGCTTTCCTTCTAACGAACGTATCTGGGCCAATTTATCTGCTTCATCATATCCTGGGGATGCCAGTGGCAAATGACCTGTCACATGGTATAACTGTAATTATTTTAGTCTGACCACAGGCCCATAAGTCTTGCCACAATTCTTGTCCCCAGAAGGGTCAGTGACCAACCAGCCAGTTGACATGGTACCAGATTGGTAGCCACAGGGTCAAGCCCCGATAGACAGCTCAGCTGTCAGTGCTGACAACTATAGGGAAGGGCTCCTGGCTGATCACAAGCCACAGGGCCTCCAACTCTGCCCACTGGATGCTCTTCCCCTCACCATCTTCCATCCATATTGTCTCAGTCTTAGGATGGAAAGCTATGGCCCTCCATTTTGGGGGCTGCCCATGGCTGGAGCCATCTGTGTACCATGCATCTTCGGGTATAGGGGCTCTTCCCTCCCGATAGGGACTCTCTGCTACTAATGGTTCAAAAGCAAGTTCTTCCTGCTTTTCACTAGTATATGTCACTGGCCCCAGTAAGCGTTGGAGTTCTTTACTCAAGGGGCTACTAGGGAGGGCACTATGCTGCTGTAGGTAAGCACCCACTTGGCTAGTGTGGGTGTTTGTGCCACACCACCCCTTGGCTTTTGGGTCCAGTCTCGTACCCACCCCAAGATGGGATAGGGGCTTATTACCTTTATCAGGGCCATTCCAGTGATGGGTTTTGTAGCCAGCAAGACGTGATACATGGCAGCCAGTTGTTTTTCTTCAAAGTGTATCGTACCTCTGCCCCTTTCTAGAGTTGTGACCAGAATCCAACAGGTTGGCGAGTTCATTCAATCTGCTGCCAGAGACCCCAGCCATAACCGTCTTCACTCACATGAACATTCAGCTCACAGGGCCTTGATGGGTCTATCACACCCAAGGCCTGCATGGCCTTGACTGCCCGTTTTGCTGTAGTAAATGCAGGTGCACATTCTCATCCCAGTCTCATCTGACGCCCTTTTGTATCAACCGGTATAAGGGCTTCAGAATTTGTGCCAAGTGTGGGAATAACACTCTCCAGTAACCTGTAACACCCAAAAACTCCTGTAACAATGCTACAGTTGTGGGGGTAGGAAAGGCCTGGACTTTATCTATAACTGCTTCTGGTATAACTTTGGTCTTACCCGACCAGACAACCCCCAGGAATTTGACACACAAACCAGGTCCCTGAACCTTGGTACTGTTCACAGCCCATCTTTCTACTGTAGATATTGCAGCAGTCTAGGTGCTGCACCTTCTAGATCTGAAAGAGAATCAGACGTGAGCATGACTTCAATATAATGGTACAGCCGCATTGTCGGCGGTTTCTCCCATGTAGCCAAGTCATGGGCTCAAGTCCATGACAGAAGGTGGGGCTGTGGAGGTATCCCTGTGGAAGGACGGTGAAAGTCCATTGCCATCCTTCCCACGTGAAGGCAAACTGTTCCTGACTCTCCTGCTCAATGTCAGTGGAAAGGAAGGCATTAGCAAGATCTACCACATAATGGTATGTTCCTAGTTCATGGCTGAGGGTATCCATCAGGACTGCAGTAGAGGGGACAGCAGCATGCATAGGGGGTATGACTTTATTCAGTTCTCTATAATCCACAGTCACATGCCAGGAGCCATCTGGCTTTTTTACTGGCCACACTGGGGAATTGAAAGGACTATGGGTGGGCTTTATAATACCCACCTTTTCCAACTCCTGGGGAGTTTTCCAATCTCTTTATGCCCTCCAGGCAGTTTGTATTGTTTGGCATTAGTCACCCACCAAGGCACAGGCAAAGCTATGGATGGATACCTAGCATGTCCCTTCAGAACTGCCTTTACCACATGTACTCTCAGTCTGAACTCTCCTGCAGTGGTCTGCAACCGTAGACCCTACAGCATATCAATCCCAAAATACACTCAGGGATAGGAGATATATACACAGTATAGTCTTTTCGGGGTAGACACCCTATTCCCAAAAGGATTTGGGCTTGTTTCACTCTGATAGCCTTACCCCTATGTCCATGAATGATAGTGGGAGTCCCAGGGAACTGCTCAGGGTTACCATGAATCAGTGAACATTCAGCCCCTGTGTCCACCAGAGCCAGGATATGTTGTATGTTCACTGGGGACTAATGGATAGCTATTTCAACATGTGGCCTCCGGCCCCCCTGGTTCCTCAGGGTAGGTACCTAGACCTTCCCCTCAGTCAAACTATGTTCCCCAGTCATCTTCCTGTGTGGGCTGAAGTGAGATTGGTTCGCTCTCCAGCAGGAAGTCTTGCAAACACATAGGCTGGACTTGTGGCTCTGTCTCTGACCTCTGCCTCTTTGGTCTGAATGGCTGGAACTGCTGCTCTGGTTTCAGTTGTTGCCATAGCTCTAGTAAGATACTATTTGACTTCCCATCTAATTTCCTTCCATTTGCTCCTGCCTGTATTAAATCAACCCACATCTGGGTCCTCGTAACCTTCATGGGCCCTATCAATTCTTCTTGTGAGCAGTAGACCTTATTTCTTTCTGTGTTCTCATTGCTTCAGCCTCTTGTAAGTCTGCTACTATATGTGTCACCTCGCTTATGGGATGACCTAGGTGAGGGGAAAGAATGGCCACTAGAGACCCAAAGAGGAATGTGGGAACCATTTGAAGCACAATATTTGTCATCCTAATAGTGAAAATCTTTTCATCTGGGCCATAATTCTCTGGACTATAGATGACATTTCTTATGCCTAGTGCTCATAATACCTGCTGGAGCTCAGCATATGTCTGCCATCTAACAGGAGAGGATGGTAGATCACCCGGATTGGGCCACACAGCACAAAGTGCAGCCATAAGCCAGTTGAGGAGGGAATGATTCCCTAGGGTCTGATGTGCATTTTGTAATTGCTGCCTCAAGGCGGGCTGCACTGTCAGGGAAGATAGTTTTCCCATCTCTGATCCAGAAGGAACAATTCCATCCACCCCTAAGTCCCACAGCCACCGGCTCAGCCTGAGTATAAGGGCGGACCATAGAGTGCTCCACGACCTGGGGAGGGGGCTGCTCCTCTCCTTGGGGAGCTTTCAGGTGCTGGGTCTTTATTTTCTTTTCAACCACTGGGCGTGCTTTCAATACAGGAGGGGCCAGTGCCTCCGGCACCACGTCTACATCCTTCCCCAGCTCCTCCACTTCTGGGGCTGATGGCACCTTTCTCTCCACTCCCCTAAGTGCCTCCTCTGTTACAGTGCCTCACAGCAATTCTAGCTCAGTCTTCAGCAGCACTCTTACCTTCATCTCAATGCTTCACAGCTGGCGTTTTCATGCCACCTCCGCCTGTGCTTCCCTAGAGAGTTTGTCTTTTTCCTTGATGGCCTTTTCCTCCTTCAGAGCACCTGGAAGCACTGCTGTCTCATTCTGTAAGGAATCTTTTACCTCTTCAATGGCACCTTACTGCCAGTGTTCTCGTGCTGCCTCGTCTTGCATCAATGCCATTTCCTTCTTCACGGAATCCACAGAAGTTTGCAGCTCGAGTTCTCGTGCTGCCATTTCTTGTGTCTGTTTCAGGAGCATGTCCTTCTCTTCTGTAGACTTTTTTAATACTGTGAGTAGCAGCCAACGCACAGTCCCTGCTGCCTCATGGGCACTCTGTTTCTCAAAAAACCTACTTACTATACCAAGGGCTATCTGTACTGTCTCATGTATCACCTCCACTTGCCTCCAGTCCTGGGGTGGGGCCAAGTCCTCTAGGAGGCAAGCCACCTCAGACCACATACCCTCTGGGGAACAATCCACTGTCTCCCCATCCACAGGGGCATCCCACTGAAGCACCTATCTCATAAGGGCAGCCTGTCTTTTTCCTTGGTCAACAATGAACCCTGCTGACTTCACCAACTGTCTTGCCAATGGGTTTCAATCCCAGGCAAGTTTGCTATGGATTCAATGTGACCAAAGAAATTGACAGAAAAACGTTATTTGAGGTGAAAGGGTTTATTACCCAGCTTGTTTTCCCGGTGGTAGGTTGAACACTAGTGTCTCTGCCTCCACCCAAAGCACTGGGCTGAGCTCTCTATATAGTGTAATAATAGCTTATTGCCTAAAGGTGTGGAAGCAGTAGCCTAGCAACAGGCCAGTTACATCATCAGGTGGTTTAAGTTCAGTGAGGATCCTGGCCATAGGAACCCCAACTTCCCCACACCTGTTATCTTTTTTTTTTGTCACTTGCAACCACATCTTTTCCTAATGTCAAAAGCAGTACCTGCTGTATGACTAGACAAGAGAATCTCTCCAAAATAATTGACTAATTAAATGGCCACATTCTATATAGCCTCAGAGCTTACTTGTAAGTGAAATTTAAACATGACTGTGACTACCATTTATGGTATAGAATAACACATGGATTTTATAATTAACAGGAATTGACCTCCCTTCTCCGTTGTGTTACATGAGGACAGAGAAGCTGAGGGAAAGAAACTTGCATGACTCTCTGCTGGATGAGAGCGTGTGTTCTGTGAATGCAATTAATACAACAGTTGCATATGCCAGGCCATGCCATGAACCCAATCTTCTCTTTAGCACTTTAATTTTTCTGAAGTGTTTTTCTTTTGTGCTTAAAAGCCAAAGAGCAATATTTTATTGGAAAATCCCTAATGCAAAAAAAATGTTTCTTCTAGAAGGCAGATAGAAAAATTGAGAAAAATCTATTTGTAGGGGAAAATGTGATTATTGAACAATCATTAATTTACTCAGAATATTATTAAGTCTTTGGGCCAAGATGTTCATTTTGCAAGTTTCATGATCCTTCTTACGCTAGAGACTTAAATGATATGGAGCTTTATTCTCAAGATCCATCGTAAACTCAAGTGCCTTCAAGGGCCAAGTGGGTAGGTTAAATAGACCCGAGGTAAGATTATGGGAAAATGGGGAACATCTGTGCCTCCCTCTGAGCTGGGCAGCTTCACTCCAATGATGAATGCCCTGGATGAAAGAGGAGCCAATATCATTAGAGTTTCTGATTTTTCAGAAGAGGCCAAAATGCTTGCTTTTTAAATGTGTTATTTTTTGATAATCAGTTCAAAAATTGAAAAGCACAGTGTGGACCAAATAAAACACCTCTATGAGCTGAGTACCAACTCCAGTTTAAAGTCTAAATGTAATTGGATCTGAGCTTGCAAAATCGGATTTTAAAATATTTCTTAAGTTTGGTCTTAATACAACTGCTTTAAATTTAATTAAAAATTGCCTGAACCCAACATAAAGGGTAAATAATAAAAGATAATTTGTCAAGTAGATAAGGCACATGCTAAATTAATTGCCATGAGGACCATCATATATATGCCTTTAGAGCCAGATAAACTTCACTGGGATAAAACTCAGAAAAGTTGTAACATTGTTTTCCCAGGCTAACAAGGCCTTGGAGATAACCAAGTTTTAATGACAACAGTGATGACTTCTGCCTCCTGTATTCAACACACCTGTCACCTTCTCAGGGCGATGACATCCCTTCTTCAATTGAATTCAATAAATTTGTCAAACACCTTTTATGTGCCAAGAACTGGGTTATGGGCCAGCAGGGACACACAGTTGAACAAATCAGTCTCTGATTTCAAAGAATTCATAGCTTAGTGGGGGAGAAAGAAACATAAGCAATTATAATATAATACCCTATGTGGTACTAAACCAAAGATGTACTTGTAACCATCAGTTACAAGATAGACCATTATTTTTGTACCACTAAGAAAAAATTAGTTCTTGTGAAGATGAACTAAAGATTTCACGCAGAGTGCTCAGCAGTGGTGCTCAATAAAGATTGACTATCATTAGCAGAGGTAATTCATGACAGAACTTGAATTTGAGGAAAGAGTAAGTTTTTTTCTAAGGGAGAAAACAGATTCCAGGGAGGAAGAACAATGCACAAATACCTGGAAGCCTGTTTCTGGAACATTCCAGCTGTGCTTCAGTAGGTGATGTTTTATCCTTGAGGGACTGTAAATGTTCTTGACACCCTCTTCTTTGTCCTGCACCTTCCTTCCCTGCCCTCCAATCCTGACACACCTACAAAGGTAGCTTGATTCTTTCAGCTTTATACTCAAAAGCATGCACCTGGCCTTGCACTCAGTCATGAACTTGGCTCCTCAAAGAAATGACTCTGGTTCCTTGTCTTCCATTTCACTCCTCACTCCCCCATCCCACCCTCTTGTTGTTGGAGAAGCCTTTGTCCAAGAGGATTAATTGCCATCCCCTAATGTGTGTCACTTTCTTTTAGGGGATTTCATGCAAAAAGGGCTCTGAGTGACCTGCTCTGATTTCCCAGAGTTCCCCAGAGAGGTAACACCTATTAGGACATTCACATTGAATAACATGGTGTGAGCCTAACCCCCTTCGAGGTTTGGAGAAGTTGCACAGAAGAACCCAGTTAATAACAGAGCTGGCCCTTTCAGTGTTTGCTGTTATGCTGCATCATTACTCAAAACGTGTTTTGCCAATGGGTTTCAGCCCCAGGCAAATTCACTATGGATTCAATGAGACAGGAATGACAATGAAACAAACATTCCTGGGTGAAAGCTTTTATTACCTGGCTTGTTCTCCCGGGGATAGGTCAAGCACTAGAATTACCTCTACATCCAACAGTCTGCAGATCAGTATTCCTCCTTTGTCTCTGCCTCCACCCAGAGAACCTTTATATGGTGACTCAGTCAATAATAGCTTATTGCCTATGGGTGTGGAAGTAATAGCCTAGCAGCAGGCCAGTTACAGCATCAAGTAGTTTAGGTTCAGGTGAGGATCCTGGCCATAGGAACCCCAACTTTCTCCACAAATGTTTTTCCTACTAAAGGATTTTTCTTCTTAGTATTATTTTTATTTACACACTACTCCCCTTTTAGAAAACAACTTTAGCATCTTTAGTAAGAAAGCTTTGAATCTGAGTTCATTCAACCATTTCTGAACGCTTATTTGCTGAATACCTACTTAGGGTAAGATATGCAGCTAAAAGTTGAAGAAGACCAACATTGTTCCTGCTTTCACAGAAATTACCATCCAGCAGAGGAAGAAATTAAAATAATTTTCAAGGCCAAGAGCAAAGGCTGCTTAGGAAAGCATCTCAGGGGAAGTTCTGGTAAAGTAGAGACCAAAAGGATGGAGAGAATTAGCTACAGAAAGGGATGGGGAAGAGAGGGGATAAAATGAGACATGAAGTATTTTGCAAACCATGTGACAGCAGACATCTGAAAGATTGTGTGCCTATTACACATACATCCTTCTGTAGCTCTCTGACCTCTGTTACCAGTGTTCCCTCCGCTGAGCTCCCTATCTCTGCTCCTTTCTCAGAACCATCTTTTATTCTGTATAAACTCTCATCTTTTAGGTGTTTGTTATATAATTTGTACACTTTTGAGTTTGTAGTGGAGACAAGAGCCTTTCTGGATGTAAGAGAGACTGATTATTGTGTTGATTACCTGGGAAGAGGTCAGGGAAACAAGAAAGTTGCACAGCGGGATTTGGTTTCTCTTGGCCTTGATTCTGAAGCATGAAATATGCATAGAAGGCAATAGAGATCAGTGTTTTTGGCTGTGGATTCTGGAATATGGGTCCAAATCTTGATTCTGCCACACAGAGGCTGTGTGACATGGGACACTTGACTTAGTCTCCTGTACCTTGCTTACCTTGTATGTAAAATGGTTATAATAATGTTTGTCAAACTTTTTGGGTTGAGATTATCATGCCAAGTATGTTAACATAGCAACTCAGAATACACACATATTATGGAAACACTAGTTTCCCCAAATTTGTGCTTTAGTACCACCCTTATTAAATGTGTGTAGCTATGGGTTGAAAAGGGGTATCAGATCTATTCCATGAGACAAAGAAATCACACCGAATATTTGGGACAAAAAGGGGTTTATGCCAAGCTTTATTCTCATGGCAGGAGGTCAAGTGCTAAAATCCCATCCATCTCTGGGGTAGCCTGTAAGCAGCCTGCAAGTCTGTCTCTGTCTCTGCCTCTGCCTCAGATGCTACCTCTGTTCCAGGCTCTGCTCTTGCCTTCAGCCTCTGCTCTCCTCTGCTCTTACCTCTGGGGAGAGCTCTTTCTATGCAAGCATGTGCCTGCCCAGTAGGCTAAGTATTACATCTTTGCACGTACACAGTGGGTGGATAAATTAAGATCAGGTGAGGATCCTGGCCATGGAGCTTACTTTCCCTACAATGTGATACAATCTGATATTATAAAAATTGCCCTTATTACATGTGATACAATCTGGCATTTATATTTTGGGTTCTGATTGGTATTTTCCAGGATGACAATCCATCAATGGGTCACAAAATCAATTTAGTGGATCATAATAAGCACTTTAAAAAATGAAATAGAAGCATCCATGTGGAGGCAGGCTGGGAAATAGTGAAGAAGAGCCCCTACATTGTGGTCAGTCTTCTTGGAGATAGAATTTACTTACCTTGGACTTGCCCAGACCCTGTTTCTTGAATTGTTATATGAAACTCAATAGAGATCAGTGGTTTGGGCTGTGGATTCAAATCTTGACTCTGCCACACAGAGGCTGCGTGACATGGTACACTTGACTTAGTCTCCTGTACCCTCATGTGTAAAATGGAGATAAAACAGCAATTAACTCATTCATTTGTAAGGATTAAATGAGAAAATGCAGTGCCTGGCACATACAAGCACTCAATATATGTTAGCCATTTTATTTCAGTCTCTTATTTCCCTCTAGGTTCAGCTTTCCTCAGCTTGCTAAGTAGGGCAGAGGGAAGAGTTACAAAGACTGGAAGCCAGATTGCTAGGGGAAGCAATTACCAAAGTGAGAGAACCAAAAGGGGAAGAAGCTAAAACCTAAAGGGCCAAGGTGAAGGTCCTCAGTTGTCCCAGTGCTAACCCTTGAATGCCCAGGGTTTTATTTTCTTAAAGAAAGCAGTTCCCCTTACAGTTCCTTTCTCTGCTACCAACACACTTTTGGCCCTAGCTCCTGGCTACTTATCTAGATCAGAGTCCCTGTTGATTCAGAAACTGAGTATCATTGTGTATTTTTCCACAGGTTTTTACTTGACATTTCCTGAGGTTCCTCTTTTTATTTGGGTATGCTTTCTGCTTGTCAGTCATTTCTTGTCCACATTACTTCCTTCCTGAATCTAGGGAGTTTTTGTTGTTTTATATCTTGAGATAGCAAGAGAAAAGAAGTAATAATAAGATAGAAGAAAATGCATCTGCTCATACCACTTACTGAGGCAAAAGTATTCTACATTAAAAATACTTAATGCTTTTGGTGTATCCAAAACCATTTCCACTCCAAAAATGACAGATGACATTTAGTTGTGGGACACTCCCATGTATATCTATAAGTACAGTAAAAAAGAATTCCAGTTTTGGGGATGATACACATAAAACTTTTTATAAGCATGTAAATAGTGAAATGAACAATTTCAAGGTTTGTTAGAATTGTTTTGCAAGGAAAACTATAAATATAAAATATAAATACTGGTACTTAAAAATATGTAGAACTTTTAAAAAGTGCTAATTTTCTAAGCTGTGCTCCACAGAAAAACCTTATTATTGTTAAAATTATAATGTACAGACTTTACAAATTTCTTACATCATTTGATAATGATCATTAATCCCTTGTATGAAAGCAAAATGTACAAATATTATCCAAATAAAATACTCTTCTGAATTTTAATTACTTAAGTAGGTTTTTCCCAAGTAATACGCATGCTTATTTTTAACTAGTTCAGATGTCAAGACTTAAAAGCTTAAGATTACCCTGTCATCACTCTTTCCCATGAAAATACTACAGTGTTTTCAATGAAAGTGTAAACGAATCACTGTTTCAGGTTCTACTTACACTGGAGCTGTCTGGCAAAATCCTATGCCTGATCTAGCCATTTGTTGTGATTCCAAATAAGTTTTAAAAAGTGAGCCTTGCTTTCTTCCATACTTCCTTCTTAGGGCCTGTTTCCAAGGCCTATTTTTCCTATTCCTTAATTAATTTTTCCCAGAGAGAGGTTTGTCTGAGCCACTTCTTACCACTGGTTCTTTTTTCCTGCATATAAAAGTAACAAGAATCCTACAAGCCAGAAAAAAATCTGCTAATATATTGTCAGTTCTTTAACCCTCATTGTCCTTCCATGGAGCCGTCCAGAACTCGTCGTTTGTGAGCCTGACAGCACAGACCCGGGTTGGGCGCGGGAACTATCGTCACGTTAGTGGGAGGTGGTGGGAAGTTTAGCCTGGCGAAGGGCGTGGACATCTTTGTTTATACAGATCACAGTTTCTTAAATTTGGTAAAGGTGAACGGCAGTCTGTAAGCAGCTTCATTGAACCTAAACGGTTAATCCAATAGGAACGAGGAGGTTTAGCCAGAACCGCGGGGCTGCAGCGGAACAGAGCTGGACAGGGGAACCTCCGCCTGCGTCCAAGGAGGGGCCCGGCAGCGCGACCTCGAGGGGCGGGGCCAATCGCACGGGTCCGGTTGGGGCGGAGCTGGAGGCGGGGCGCAGGCCCGTGGAGAGTTGAACTCCTCCCGGCCCAGGACATCTGGTGAGGCGCAAATGGCCGTTCCCACACGTGGGGAACTTTTAACGAACACGTGAGGAAAGGCACGCAAAGTCTTTGGAAAATCTACCTCACAACTCAGCGCCCTACTTCAGGCCCCTGGCTGAAAACTTGTTCGCTGTGTTCCCGGGATCTTCGCCCCCTTTTATTGAATCTCCTCTGCCCCCGGCCACACACTTGGAAAGAAACTCTCTCAAACGTCCCGATCTAAGTGTCTGGCCCCCGCAGCACGCCAGAAAGCGGCCACGCAGGCCCGTCTGCGTCTGCGCGCAGGGCCCACTGCCGGGGCGGGACCGCTGAGGAAAGGGGCGCGTCTCCCGCAACCGCGCGGGGGGCGGAGCTGTTGGGGGCGAGCTACAGGCGCCCCGCGGTCCGACCTTCCCGAGCGTCGGGTCCCGTGACGTCACCTCGTCGTGACGCGCACGCTGTAGGAAAACTGTAAGTTTCCGAGGATTCCTGCAGCTCCCTGGGCCTGCGTGGCTCGCCCTGCTGCTCGCATTCCCGGTGTTGGTGGTGGCTGTGGGCGTTTGATCCCGGGGCGATCAGGGGAGCCGCCGAACGTGGTGAAGGCACAGGTGCCCTCTCGGAGCCTCTGGGGCGGAGGGCGCGCGCCCGCCCGTACCTTCTCCTCTGGGGCCTAGAGGGCTCCGGAAGCCGGCCAGCGGGGTCAGGGACGGGGCAAGACCCCATGGGAGAGTCCTTTTTTTTCTAACTTGATGAAGGGACCTTAGTTTCCCCTCAGCCCTGGAATTTGAAACGTTAAGTCTGGGATGGAGGATTCCTTCAGAGACTCCATACCCGGGATGCCTTTGGGAATACCGCAGATCGCTGAGGACAAGTTGTAAAGATAACCACCCTCTTCCTCAGTTTCCCTTTGTGTACAAGGGAGGCAAAGCAGCCTCTGGCCTCTCTGATAGTCATTTGCATAGAATTGGGAAAACTGTGAGAGCACATGAGGTAACAGAAGCATGTAAACTCGCTAGGAAAATCTTACAAAGGCTATCGGCTATTCTGAGAGTGTGGTGGTGGCCATTGGGCTTTGACGCGGGTCAGGTAAGTAGGGCTCTTCACAGTTTGCCCCAGCATCCCCTCCCCCATCTGATCACTGATGGCTCTTGAGCCTGATGGGCTGGCTGAGCTATTGTCACAGAACTTAGTCGCACAGTGATAAGAAATATATATAACTGGTGTCATTATCCCTGTTCTCTTGGCAAATAACAAGAACCCTTTGGGTTTTACAGAGGAAGCTTTTAGCACGTTGGAAGTAATACATTATACTTAACACAGATACACTGAGTTTTAGGGTTGTTACTGTGTGGACTTGGAATATCCAATTGTCATATCTGACTGAATTTTTGTCTTGTGTAGAGTTAGTACATTATTGATGAGTTAGTACTATAATGCTTAGCAAATTCAGGGACAGGGTCAAAGTCAGGGACAAGTATTTGTCAGGAACTTTGAAGGGAAAAATAGTGTGCACACACTTCAGGTTGTATTTATTCAGAGGGCTGAGAGATCACATTTCCGTAAATTCAGCTCAAGGGCCTAATATCCTTCCTTTCTAGTTTGAGAAGCCTTAGACTCAGAAAGCAAGGGTTCTAATTTTTGTGCTACCAGTGACTAGCTTTGAGTCCAAAGAGAAGTCACCCACACTTGGGACTTTCTTCTCTCTAAAATGAGAGATAATGGAGTATCTGCTGTTGCTTTTTCAAGGATCAAATGAGATCACGAATGTGAAAATAAAAGACTGTAAGTATGGTGTTCCTAAGACATTGGTGTAGGTCCCCTAGCTGGGCAAGAGGCGTGTGCATTCAGAAGTCAGGTTCTGATTCAGAACGAGAAATAGAGCAGCAGACAAGGCAACGTCTCCAACCTAGTGGAGCTCATGTTCAGTGGGGAAATAAGCAACAACAAAATAATTTACAAATATGATTTCAGGGAGTAATTAAGTACAGTGAAGGAAAGGAAGATAAGAGAATGACAGTGGGACAACAGGGCAGGTTGTTTTAGAGATAGAGCCTGTCAAGAAGGGCCCCAAAGGAGGTGGGTGACTGTTGAATCAATTGAAGTGAGAGAACCAGAGGTAAAAACATTCTTAGGCAGGAGTAATGATAGTAAACCCTTCTGTGGAGCTTACTCTATGTGAGGCAGTCTTCTAAACAAAATTAAATAGAGTTTTGCAGAATGGAATAAATCAAAATTTTACAACCACCATATGAGGTAAGTCCTAATATCTTCATGATGATGTGGACACACAGAAAAGTTAAAAGTTTGCGCAAGCTTGCAGTTAAACAGACAAATTTGAACTTGTGCAATTCACCTTCTGAGTCCACGACCCGAACAGCAACACTGGACTGCCTCACAGCAGGAACAGCAGGGAACACTGCTCTGAGGAGGCAGCTAACCTGAGGTGGCCAAGGCATAGCAAGGTGTGAGTGTCAGAACAGAGCAAGGAGTGGGGAAAGTGGTAGCAGGTGATGTTGGAGGGCCAGGCAAGCTGTGGGGAGGTAAACACTGTTATTGGTGCTACATCTGATGGAAGACCAGTGGAAAGTTTGCATCAAGGGAGTAGCATCTGCTTGCAGCTTTATTGGATGGAGCATTAACTGTAGGGTCATGGAGTGGGGAGGCCATTGCCATAGTCTGGAGAAGAGGTGGTGGTGTTTTGGGCTCAAGGAAGTAGTTGTAGAGGTGGTAATAAGTAGTCGAATTCACAAAATACTTTTGAAGGTAGAGCTGCTGATGTGGACTTAATAATGTGGAGTGTGAGAAAAGGGAGAAGTGATGACATGTCAAGTTTTAGGCTGGAACAACTGGAGAATAGTGGTGCTGTTGAGTGAGAAGGGAGACAGAGCTTGGGAAGAAAGTAATGAATTATGCTTTGGACAAGTTTAGATGCCTGGTAGACATGCTAACAATAGTACTAGTGTGAGCAATAATAGTAAGCTTTCTGGAAGCATAAACTATATACTAGGCAAGGTTTTAAGCACTTTTACAGATATTCATTTAACCACTGTAACAGTTGTACGTGCTAGGAACCATTGTAGTGCCCATTTTACAGACAAGAACGTAGGGGCACAGGGAGGCTAAAATTGACTTGCCTACAGACCCCACTTCAGAGTGATGGAGTTGGGATTCAGACCCATACAGTTAGGCTTCGGAGTCCATGCAGTTAATCCCTGTAACTACCTCCAAGTCAATATGTTAAAAGTAGGCAGTTCGATGTATGAATCTGGAGCTCGGAGGAATGGTCAGGACTGGAGACACCCATTTGTATTTCTGAAGAGAAAGCCTGCTTTTTTTCCTCATCGAAGCCTTGGTTGGCAAGGGAGAAAAGAGCCTAAGCAGTGGGCCTGTGTTAACTGGCCTTTCATTACTTGGTTCAGTTCATGGAGCCAATGTCCAGTATCTCACTTTCATGAGGGCCTATGAGGGTGAAGTCTGTATCTCTTGACTTCTCTATCTCTAGCCCCCAATCCAGTCGCTGCCATAGAGTAGATGTAAGGGATGATTTTATATAGAGGACATTTGGTTAGGTTTTGGGAGCTCGGAGATGAATAAAACGTCGTGTTCTCCCTGGAGGAGCAGTCTAAAAGAAAAAACCTGTGGGAATAAAAGTAGAATAGACTAAATGCATAAATGCATGCTGATGAGTTCATTCTGGCCTTCTTCAGCCCCTCCACCCCGTAGACTTGAGCGTTGGAGCATGAAAGGGTCAAAGGAACAAAAGAATGCCTGAGCAGTTGCAGGATGAATTTGAGGCTCCTCAAAAGTTCATTTCCATAAAAGAATTACTCAAAATCTTGCATATTTTGCTGTATTTGCATTAGTTTTACTTGGCAGTGATACAGTTTTTACCAAATGAAATAAGTTCTGATATTTCAGTATCATTATGGAGTGATAAGTTTTTCCGGCTCTATTACCTCAGTGTTGACAGGGCTCACTAGTGGAATAAGGGAGTTGGCTTGAAATGTTGCAGCTTGTATAACAGGTGATGGAGGGCCTGTGTGAAGTATTTAGGCAGGTTTCCACTGGGTTAAGTGTGTCACGCCAGAGTTCCACTTAATGGAATAAGTTTGAGTTTCTCTGCTGATCATCTTTTTACTGCTGAGATACATTTTTTGTCATAGGAAGGAGCTCCAGTGATATATGTCATAGGTGGAATTAGAGATCACATCTCATATCTGGAACATCATAGAACATAGAAACTAGAATAACATACCCAAAAATATGTGTCTTATTTCTGTAGATGTCTTTTAGGGTGCATGATAACCTCAGCAGATCCGTCACAATTTTATTACTTCCTAGCATGAGTATTTCAAATGTGAACAATTAGACGGTTATATAAAATTACACCTAGATTTTATTCAGAGGTTTTTTTTCTGATAATATATATAAAATTATATTTTGTTTAGTTTTTAGCTTTTGGTGGGAAACTTGATCTGAATAACCAAGTCCACCATCACTCTAAACAGAAATCCTCCACAAATACAAATGTAGAGATCTACCATCTGGTTTTGCAGTTCACAAAATTTTAAGTTTGCTAATGTAGCTCCCTTAAATTTAGTGGAGTTGAAATGATTAGTATTTCTTTATACCACAATTGCATTTAGCTTCCTTAAGAATATAGTTACAAGTATATTGCATAAAATATCTTAAAGGGCCTGTTGATTTTTCAGGCTTTGTTGCTCTTTAAGTTTAGGCTCAACAAGGGCAGGTTGATGGTTATTTAATTGTGCCAGATAGCTCCCAGCAGAACAGCAGTGAGTCCTATCTGAGGACAACAGAAGCCACTCTAACACTGACCCGATGAAGTGCAGTATCCTAGATAACATATAAAATCCAAATTCCTTTAAAATTTGTATCTACATAGCAAACTTAAAAACTACTACTTTATGTTAAGAGTACAAATGTAAATATATGGATATTGTTTCTTGTAGCACAGCATGTGTCTAGCCCAGTGATAGTATGTGGTGGCCTTTAAAATTCTTCAAATTCCATTTCTTGTCATTTCTTTTGTATTTGCATATTACCTTTAACATATATATATATACACTTATATATTTGCAATTATAGCTGATACCAGTTAGTGTATTTAGCACTGTAAATGTTTGAATTTAATTAAAAAAATTTAAATAGATAAGTAGTACTTAATTTTGATTCGTTTCATATTTGGTTGTTTAGAAGTGAAAATCTTGAGGTTTAATTTTTTTTCCCACATAAACATTAATGACTAATCATTAGTAAGTCTGAGTGGAGACTAAGCTTTAGTGACAGGTTAACCAAGTTGTCACCCAAAAAGAACACCCAGGAAGAAAGTTCTTAGAGGGGACTAAACAAATACAGCATATTGATGGAAGGGATTAATTTAACGATCACTCCCTACCTTAGCTGTAATTCTGAGATGGTACTACAGGACAGCATTCTTTTATATGGTTCTTAACATTGCAAAACTGCTAGTTTCAAGCTGCATTCTAAGCCACCCAACTGGAGAGAGGTAAATGGGAAATAAGTACTGGAATGTAGTAGAACCATGGATTTAGTTCAGTGGATCTCAATTGGGGATGATTTTGTCTGCTCCCCCGCTCACCCTGGGGACACATGACAATGACTAGAGGCATTTTTTGTTGTCACAACCCTGTGTAGGTTGGTGGAGGCCAGGAATGCTCCAAGGCCTGTTTTTCCTATTCCTTGATTTATTGTTGAGTACCCTACAATATAAATATAAATTTATTTATTATTAAGTACCCTACAAAGCACAGACAACCTCAATAACAAAATTATCCAGTTCAAAATGTCAGTACTGCTGATGTGGAGAACCCCTGTAATATGTCACTTTCTTTCTTTTTTCTCTTTGTCTTTTTTTGATGCTTTAAAAGTTAAGGCGATAGTTGTTAAGTGGCAAAAAACCTGACTTGAGCAAAAGACTGTGTTGAACAGCTTTTAGTTTGTTGGAGAACTGAGTTAATTTGGTTCATTTATTGCATGGAAAATAATTCTTGCAGCTAATAGCCTTGAATTTTCCTGGTTGCCAGTGTGTCTGGTGTTTCTGGTTTGTTTTTAGCCATGAACTTTTTTTTCTCAGTAAAATTAATTTAACTTGGGCATTATATAAACCTGAGTTGTAACAGGTTTGCTGGTATATGAATCCCCTTCATTTTTGTATGTATTGAATTACTATCTCACAGTTATATGGTTGTTTATATATTTCAAAAATCCTTTTCACATTAATTTAAATAAACACCCCACGAAGTGTGTAGGGCATATATTACCCTCACAATTGGACAGATGAGGAATCAAACTTAGATCAAATGACTTGCCATATATATCATAGCAAGTTAGTGACAAAAGCAAATCTAGGACTCAGAGGTCTTGATGCTTACAACATTTTTAAAGTTACCAGTTACTGTTATTCCATTTAATCTTCCTGACAGTCCTGCAAACTAGTGTTATTATTCCTATTTTATAGATGAGGAAACTAGTTTGGAGATATTAAGTTACTTATTCAAGGCTACCCAACTCATAATGTAATTTGACTACTTCCACTGAGCTTGCTGCCTCTCCATGTATTCTTCTCTAATAAATAAATTTGACAGCTTCTGGGTAAATTTTCCAAATTCAACCTAACCTGAGTGAATCTCTTGATGTTTTAGGGGAGGAAAAATTCTCCTCTAACCTCTTTGGGTCTCTGGCTAGGCCTAACAATTAAACTTACATAAAACAGGTTAACAGGAGAAAACAAACAAACTTTATTAAACTTTTACATGGGAGCCTTCAAAGAACTGACCAGAGCAGGGAGCTTTTGTACATTTTAAACAAAGAAAACAGTACATTTGTGAAGAATTGGCAAGATAAAGGAGTTTGGGCTAGGGGTAGTAAATGGTGAAGAAGTAACTAGGAAGATAAAGTTAGCTTAACAAGGTTAGTTCCTGCACATTTCTCAGCCCTCTGGTGATAAGAATGTCTTCCTTTTATTATAGGAGGGTGCCTCTCATATGGGAGTTCTATCTCTTGCTTTCAGGAAGAAAAAAGGAGAGTCAGAGTGTCCTCTCCCCTGCTATTTCTTAAGTCCCTTTAATTTAAATAATTAAGATGTCAAAATAACCTATTTTGGGGTAACATTCTGGTCTCCTTCCACATCTAGTGAGATGCTCATGTTGTGACTTGAATCAGTTGGTGATGCAGTGTTTGTAATCCTACCCTGGCTGGACTTGAGTGGAAGCTTCACTGGGCTTTGATAAACCATAAGG
This sequence comes from Smutsia gigantea, assembly GCA_032199065.1. Classification (NCBI taxonomy): domain Eukaryota; kingdom Metazoa; phylum Chordata; class Mammalia; order Pholidota; family Manidae; genus Smutsia; species Smutsia gigantea. Next base: position 37,307 of record JAVSCE010007700.1, on the reverse strand, counting down.
TAGGGCTACATGTATTTAGAATTTATTTTTTAAGAACACTAAATCCAGATGCAGCCCAAAGAGATGGCTCTTAGCTGTGTTTGCATGTCCATGGGTGAGGTAGTCCACCTGGCACCATTCACTTTGCCATTCTGATAGAGGAGTTTATATCTGGCATAGGATTCCTATCCTCATTTCTTAATTAGAATCCATAGTATTTTCTTCAGCCACCTTTTATGTCAAATTTTAGTCTATTTCTCATACTTTTTCTCCATGCTGACCTAAACCTCAGACTGACTTGACTTTAACAAACAAAATGATAACAATGGTTGGTTCTGTTTTCCTTTCTGAAACATATAGAGTTCATTTAGTCTAAATGAATACATCATTTTTGTGAGGTCGTGGGAGCTAATGACTGTCACTTCATTTTATAGAAAGCTAAAAAAGAGATGATCAGTTTGCCCAAGTAAATCAATTTCAAAGATAGGATTTAGGATTTAGGTTTTCAGATCTTAGAAAACCAAGTTACAGTGACATTTCCATTAGGGCAAAAAGAATGTCTTGTGGAATGTTTGATCAGTTATCATTTTGTTTGAAGATTATTTGATGAAGTTCAATTCTTGATGTAAGTTTCAGTAATTGGAAATTTTACTGTTTCATCCATTGGGTGGATTTAGACCATTGATAGTATGAAATTGTGGATCTGGATTGAGAGGGGAAGGAATACATATCTTTGTTAGTGCAGTTGTGTATTGTGCAAGAATATTAAAATCTGAAGATTCCCAATTTTCCACAAAACTACATTATCATAATAAGAATATTTCTTTTACCTCCATGAAGAAAAATGCCAAATCCAAGTAGTCATAATATTTATTATATTACTGAAGAAAGAAACACCCCTTAAGGGTAGTTGAAATAAAGCTGAATATCATACTTTCAGCAGGGGGAAATGTGCTTGCAGGATATAGCCCTCCAAAAAGGCAGAGATATATTTAGATAGGATTTTAGGGAAGCATGAGGTTTTAGGATTGGCTTATTTTCAAAAGTGAGCAATTTAAAGATTGGCCAACTTTAAACTTGGAGTTTAAGGGACTGGCTGGTGTTGAGGAGCAAGGGTACTAAAGGGAGGCAGTGGCTGATTGGCTGACATTTCAGCTGAGTACTTAAGTGGACATGTTGAGTAGAGTGTACAGATTGATTGATTGGGGCATATTTAATTCCGGGTTCTGTGGTTACTTACTTGTTCCCGGCTTGGGCCAAGAGCCAAAGAATAATCTTTTCCTTTCTTGAAGTTGGAGAATTGGTACTTTTTATTTTCCACATTTATGTCAAAGATTTATGTTAGCAACTGTGCTAATATAACACTTGATTTTGCCTTCTTTCTGAAAAAAAAAAAATCAGTGCAGTGAATATTATTTTCTAACTACCAGTCTCAGGATGACATGATATTTGGGACCCAGGCTGCTTCAAGGATTATTTTTACACATAAAAAGGTAACATGTTATTTATGTAAATACTTTAATGCTTTAAACATGTTATTTATGGAAATACTTTAATGCTTTAAACATTATGGTGAAAGCTGTGTTACTTTTATGTTTATTTTTCTCCCTTGTGGGAGTGTGTCATATCATATACCTGCCAAAAATAGTTTTGGTGGATGCTGAATTATAGAACTAAAAGTTTGTTATATTGCTGTTGTTTGAAATACATCTAGAAATGATTGCTTTTGCATGTTAACTAGGAATTATTCTTACCAACATATTAGAAGTTTTAATGATTATATCGTATCTTTATATAAGGTAGGTTGAATCAATTAGTGTTTTATATAAGGTAAAATCATTTTAGCTGAATCGTTTTACCACAATTATAGCACCATTTTTATAAAGTATTTGTTTAATTTTTATTTTAGAATATTTTTATTCAGAATGAAATAAAGAGCTGTTTATGACTGTTTACTGGAACTGTTTCAAAAAGTAGATTAAAAAAATTGATCTCTCACAGTAATATTTTAGTTTTAAAAGCGTTTTCCTATGGAGATGTTAAACTCAGAGGGCATTCTTTATCTTAGTAATTAGAGGAGTCAGAATGAGTTTTTGGTGTCCTTTTTGTTTCTTTAAAATACCCTATTACTATATTATATATGAAATAAGTTCATAATATTTGAAAAAGAATGAGTGCAGTTGTGTTTATATTGCAGCCCCTATTTCTTTAACCTACAGCTTTTGTGTCATCCTTCTGTATTGCTGGTAGGTCTTATCTAGGGGTAAAGCTACATTTGTGATTTAGATAAAGCATTTTAATGTGAAAGCTCTTTGAAAATGCGAAGCCTGATTCTTGTTTTTGTTTACAGTCCAAATTTCTGACCTGCTGTTAACCTGAAGAGGTTAATCTTAATGAAGTACTAAAATTAATATCATATTGTTAATGAAGAGCTGTTGTTTATTAAATGATATACAAACACTTTTATCTTTTACATTTAAATTTTATAAATTCATACTAAATAAGTACTTAAATATTCCAGGAAAAAGCTGTCTTTGATGCCTGAATATGGTTATTGGGATTATTTATGTGCTATCTACAGGATTTGAAATGTGGTTTTACTCTGTGCAAATACCGTGAATAGTTAGTTGGGCTTTTATTGCTCACTGATGTGATCAAAAAGAGAATCCTAGGTTAAGTGATCTTTTGTAGTAAAATGGAAAAAACATGAGTTAATGACTGTAAGTCCGGGGGGAGAAGTCCCTGTGCAAAATACCTCTAAAAACCGAAATCAGTCAAAGGGAAAAATAAAGTTTATAAAAACCCGTTTATTGCTCACAAACTGCAGTCCCAGGCCATCTTTCTCCTCTGCTCTGCTCCAGCAAAATCAAAACAGATAAGCCCTCCTTGCCCAGGTAATTACCCATTGATATGGAGATGAACTTCTCTCCACCCCTGAGGAATGATGCAAATGCACTAAAGCCATACTTCTTTCCACCTCTGAACGCCTATTGATATACAGATATACTAAAGCCAGGCGAGATATTCTGGAAATGTACAGTTTTACTCACAGGCCCCCATACCCCCAGAAATCTTGCTTTACGATTTACTTCTCCCACTTCCGACCAAACAGTAATAAAATCTTGATAATCCTCAAGCCAGAGGATTCAGCCTATGCAGGTTAAGTAAATGTACTTTACAGCACAATCTCAAACTAAGCACAAAATGTATTTCTACACTTGTTTACTCATTCCTACCAACCATGCTAGATTGCACACAAAACTTCTACCAAATATTAGACAAAGTCAAGCCTCTCTTTAAGCATTTTTTTCTTGATTAGAGCAACACAATCATGATAATTTCTCAAGCCAGAGGATTCACCTAGCTTCAAAGTCCCATTCAGATTAAATCCAAAGCTCGTCCATTCCATCCATCATGCGGCAGCTGCAGCCAGGGGCACATCCAGGACACAAGGACTGTAGAAGCAAATAACCATGATTGTGGGGGTCACTTTGCTGTTATTCCAGGAATACCCAGGAGGCCAGCTTCCAGGCCTTTTCCCCAAGGTGCCAGAAGAGCCAGCCATCACCGGTCCATGGGTCAAAATGTCCAGGGCCAGGTCCATTTTATTCCTAATTGCTGCACCCATCCTTGCAACAAATGTCCAATAAAGTGGGTGCCTTGATTGCTGTCAGTCACCGGTGATGGGCCATAGGCTGCAAAGAAATGCTGTAGGCCCCTCTTGGTGGTTTGCTGATCTGCACAACGTGCAGGGCACTCCTTCCAGGATTGGCTGACTTCTTCAAAGGTCAATGGCAAGCCCCACCGATGGGCTACAGCCGATATTGTCTTTTGCCCTGCGTGCACCAAACTCTGATGTAGGCACTGGGCCACATCAGAGGCGGGCTTTCCTTTTAGCCAGCGCACCTGGGCCAGTGCATCTGCTTCATTATTCCCTGGTGATACCAAAGGCAAATGGTCAGTCACATGATATACGGTAGCTGTCTGTGCCACACCACTCCGTGGCCTTTGGGTCCAGTCTCTCACCCACCCCATGATGGGATAGGTGGTTATTATCTTGGTTGGAGCTTTCTGGCGATGGGCGCTGTAGCCAGCAAGGTGTGGTACACAGCAGCCAGTTGCTTCTCTATCAAGGTGGCCCAGACCTCTGCTCCTTTCCATAGTTGTGACCAGGCTCCGGCTGGAAGCAGAAGCAGCAGCAGTGGCAGAAGCAGTAGCCTTAGGCTTGGGCCATGGGCCAGGGTTGGCATGGCCAGCAGCGGTGGTGGTGCCTCCATGACCACATGAGTGTAGACACATGTCCCTCGGCACAAGCGCCACTTCTCCCCATCATTTCTTGGGGTGGCCCTCCCAAAGGTCGCACTCATTATAACAGATTTCAGATTCAGAGGAACCCTGCCTGCTGCCACCAGAATGTAAGTCTGGGGAGAGGAAATCCTGGGGCAAAATACCTCTAAAAACCGAAATCAGTCAAAGGGAAAAATAAAGTTTAAAACCCATTTATTGCTCACAAACTGCAGTCCCGGGCCATCTTTCTCCTCTGCTCTGCTCCAGCAAAAGCAAAACTGGCCCTCCTCTCTCCTCTCCGGTACAGATAAGCCCTCCTTGCCCAGGTAATTGCCCATTGATACGGAGATGAACTTCTCTCCACCCCTGAGGAATGATGCAAATACACTAAAGCCATACTTCTTTCCACCCTTGAGTGCCTGTTGATATGAATAAAGCCAGGAGAGATATTCTGGAAATGTTACAATTTTACCCATAATGACCTTCAATAAAAGCCTTATTTTCCAGCCTTTGCTAGAATAATGGTTATAAAGTAGTATGTCATAGTTTTAATTTGCATTTCTTTGATTACTAGTGAAGCTGAACTTCTCTTAATTCACTTGTTGGCCATATGGGTCTCACCTATCGTTAGCAGATTTAACAAATAAAAATACAGGATACCCTGTTAAACTTGTTAGTATGTTTAGTATGTATTTTTGTACATTGTATTTAAACAACAAATAATTTTTCTAGTATAAATATGTACCAGGCAATAGTTGGGACATACTTATACTAAAAATATTTTTTATTGCTTATCATTAATTCAAATTTAATATCATATTTTACTGAAAACTTTAATTTCACCTTCTGTGAATTGTCTGCTTGTGTCTCTTATGCAGCTTTCAATTTTATTTCCTGTCTTTTGTTTTTAATCTTTTAAGAGATCTTGGCTGATACTGGATATTAATCCTTAGTTTTTTTAGGTGTTGCAAAGATACTTTTCCAGTCTTTTGTCTATCTGTTAACTTTGTGTAGTGCCTTCTGTTGAATACCAAGTCTTAATTTTTATAAAGTCAATTCCTTCAGAATTTCCCCATGCTTTTTATACTTTTAAAATCTTACATCACTCTAGGGTCACAAATATATTATCCTTCTTTTTATCATTAGTTTTATAGTATTACCTTTCATATTTAGATCTTCAATCCATTTGGTGTTATTTTATGAGAAGAGTATTAGGAAGTGAGGTGAGATAGGTAATGGCGGGGGACTTTGGCTGTAAGTGGACAGAAAACCAATGGAGATCTTCAATAGAAGGTGCCACAGTCTGAAATCTGAAATATACTTAAAAAAAAGCTCTCTGATGACTATTAAGAAGAGGTTGTGTGAGGTATGGCAGAGACTGCTAATTCTTCTGCAGTGTCTAGTTTATCTTTTTCTCTTTTAGTATCAGAACCTCTCTGGCTTAGCTGGATACATGGCTACCCACTTAGAAAATGTATTTTCCAACTTCCCCAGCCTAATCTGGTGACTAGATTTGGGCCAGTTAGATGTGAGCAAAAGTGGTATATGAAACTTTGGGGATATCTTGTTAAAGATAAGGTGCTTGTCCTGTTCCTCTCCTTATGGCACCACTCTTCCTACTGACTGAAAAGCAGCAACAGTGAGAATGGAAACAGTTGCCTTCAACCCAGAGATAGAACTCCTGTGATGAGGATAGCAGAGCCATGCCTCTTCATCCTAGGTCCCTGGGTGACCTTGTGCAGCAGAACCAACTACTACTCACCCTTCCCTGAGCCACCTATCTCTATACTATTTCAAGGAAGAGAATAAACTTTCTTGTTTGAGCCACTGCATTTGTGGCTTACCCCATACCCTATTTAATGCCAAAATTGGTACCTGAAGTAGGGTGTTGCCATAATAGCTAAAATGTGTGGCACTGGTTGAATGTTTGGTCAACATGTTAGGCACCATGTTATATGGAAGACAGTTGGTGACCATTATTATACTCTGGTAAAACATTTGGTGAGACTGTCACCCCTGATAACTTGACAGGCAGTCAATTTGTCTATCCAGTGTGTACCTCCAGGGAAGTGCTTAGAAAGAATGCTAACAGGAGACTGCTCAAATGAGTTAACTACTCCTTCCTGCTTCAGTGAGGAACTACAAGAGGGCATCAAATAAGAGGACAATTAGCAAGTTTACAATTAGAGTTGGAAGGAAGTACCCTTTCCTAAAGGAGGGTCACTCTGCTCTGAATTGACTGAAAAGGAAGTAGCATGGGGGTATTGCAGAGTTGGAATAAACTGCTTCTGTGTTCCCAACAGCAAGAGGTAATATTCATTCTGAGGAACCTCCCATTTGATTTTCTTGACCAGACAGTGGAAGTCAGTCCAGGCAAGGATCAAATTAAGGATTTACCTTCTCACCTGAACCAGTCAGTTAGGCTAGGTAAAGTTCCAGTTACAAATATAAAGTCTCAGTTCCCTAGAACAACAAAGGTTTATTTCTAACTCATGAAATCTCTGTGGCTCTCCTTCACATCCTCTAATACTCCAGGCCAAAGGAATAGGCATTTTGGGGACATTGCAATTCTGTGGTGGAGGGAAAAAGATATGACAGAACCAGCTGCTTGGATGTGGCATATATCACTTTTGTTCATATTATATTGACTAAAGCAAATCAAATGGCTGAACCTGAAAACAGTCAGGCAAGAAGGACCATTTCAAGTCACACAGCTTGCCCTGATGTAATTGGGGTGTGGTAGTTTAATCATCCGGCTGTGAATACAATGACCTCAAGATAGCTAACCTTAAATTGAGGCAGAAAGGGATGGATCTGCCCAAAGGCCAGATAATAAAAGGAGAGAATCGACAAGCTTAGTAGCTACAACCAGACTGTCTTTACTTGTGGTCACTTTGACGTGGCACTGACTAAAGACAAACAGACCTGTTAAGTTTTTGAGAGAATTATGTTGCCAAAGGTGCCACATGTTTGGCTTGCAAAAACTTGAGATGGTGTGACTTTGTTTGACACCTGTAGAGTGTCAGAGCAATTTGTAGAGCAATCTTTGAGGCCCAAATGTACACCAGTAGGAAATAGGCCATTAGCTCTTTGCTGCCTTTTTCAGGCACTTTCACTCTCAAGCCTACTTCATTCTGGCCAGAGGGTAATGGGAAAAAAGTATCTGAAAGATGCAAAACCAGGTGACAGAAACCGTGTTTAACCAAGGGACTTGGGCCCCTGGTAGAGCAGGGATTCTTTGCCATTCCTGTCCAACAGTATTTCATCATTGGTAAGAATATGTATTTGCCATTATTTTCAGAATGGAAGACTTAATTGCATCCATCCTATTTGCATTCTGCCGTACATTGGTGTGGTGGTGGGATTGGAGAGCAGAGGTACTCTTCTTAGCTTGTAGGTTACCAGACTGGGATGGAGCCATACCCTTTAGAAAGGAGAGGACTATTCCAGAGTGGGAAGAAGGTTGCACTCTGACCTCTGATGTTTAGCTAGGCACATAAGCCTCTACATAGAAATTGTATATTTTAGGCTCATTATGGCCAGATGAGGTCACGTGTCTAAGTTTGGAGTGGAAGTGATGTGTGCAACTTCTAAACCACATTTGCATTAAAAATCTGCTTGTCTCTCATATTTTTTTTCCCTCACTCTGACGAACAAGGTGTTGGTGAGCCAGCTTCCATCATACAGACAAGGGCAGTGCCCCAGGGAGGGGTGGGACAAGAGAAAAGGAGCCCCAGTCCCTAGACTGAGGAGAGCCACCACCTTCCTGAGACCACTTGTTGCACCGGCCTATTATATGAGAGAGAAATAAACTCCTCTTTTGTTTGAGCCACTATATTCTTGGTTTTGTTATAGCAGTTTAGCCTCTATTGTCATTAATACAGATAGCAATGGTGTAAGGAAACAAACATAGAAAGTTAGATTTGGAATTGTTATTAGTGACTTTTTTTTCAGTTGAAGCTTTTTATTTTTCCCTTCTATGAAAGTTTATCTTTCAAATTGTCTAATGAAGAGTTTAGAAATAAATTCTTTTACTTGAACATCACTCCTGTTTGGATTATGATACCTTACTTCTTATTTCATATGCATATGTTTTATATATTCAGGTAAAAATTTTGTATCCTGATATTTTCATATGATATTCATCTTTGTTGCTTTCAAGTTCTTATACTTACATAGTTATTGTTACATAACATTTGGTTTTATCATAGTTTACTTAAAATTTCATTATTGTTGGCTACTATGGACTGAATTGTCCCCCCAAATTTGTATGTTGACGCCTCAATCTCTCCTGTGATTGTATTGGAGATCGGGCTTTCAGGGAGGTGATTAAGGTTAAGTGAAGTCATAAGGGTGGGTCCCTGATCCGATGGCAGTGGCCTGGTGTCTTTACTTGAAGAGGAAGAGACACCAGAGCTTTCTGCCTTGTGAGGGCTCAGAGAAGGCAGCTGCCTGCAAGTGAGGAATGGGGCTCTCACCAGAACCAGACCGTGCTGGCACCCTGATCTCGGATTTCCAGCCTTCAGAACTGTGAGGGAATACACGTCTGTTTTTTCAGCCACCCCATTAGGGCATTTTGTTATGGCAGCCCAATCTAAGACAGAACCCAGGCTTTTAACTGGGCTACATGCACTACATGTAGAGATCATACAGTCACTAGCAAAGCAGACTGTGAAGAAGGGCCCCAAAAGATTGGACTGCAAGAAAGAATAATGTTACTCAGCCAAGAGAGAAGCATTTTAAGATTAAGGATGTGAATATTAAACTGATAGGTCCAGTACATTCTGAATGCATTTTGAATTAAGAAGTCATCAGTATTTTGGAGAGAGCAGTGTTGTGTTTGTATAAAATCCAAACTGTAGAGGGTTAAGAAGGAAATGAGGAGGGCAATAAAAATAGTTTAAACTGTTTTTGATGACACTTGGCTGGGATGGGGAAGGGGCAAATAGGACAGTGGCAAGAGAAAGACATGACATCTGGGGAAATACATATTATTTGTTCATTGTTTTATGATGGGAGAGATGTAAGCACTTTTGTGCAGTGGGGGAAGGTCAGAAGAGAAGGAGAAGTTGAAGATGTAGAAGAGGAAGGTAAATAACTGATGGTATCAGATCCCTAAGGAGTGGGATGGTTTGAGTTCTGGAGCACTGGCTGAAGGTTCACTTTGGGCAGGAAGGCAGATATCTTTTCTCCGCTCTCTCAGGAAGGAGGTAGCAGTGTGCGCTTTGTTGGTCAGTTGGAGTAGAGGAAACAAGGTTGTCTGACCTAATAACCTCTTTTTTGTCTTTGTAGAGGTAATGCCATTTGCTTCGTGGAGGGGAGAGTGGGAAGCTTTAAGAGAGAGATGGAAGTTTGAAATTGATTCTGTAGGATGTGAGAGAAGGAGTCGATAGAGAGCTCAAAAAGGGATTGATGGGTAGCAGTGAGCAAGGGCCTACTGAGATGGGGGACTGTGTGTTTGCAGAGTCTCCAATCCACATGGCTGGGGCCTTTGATAGCAGTGATGTCTTGCCTGGGTGTGGGAATGAAGTAGATTCATAGATTGGCTTAGGGGAAGGACAAGCCAGCAAGAAAGTTGAGTCTGGGCAAGGGAGTGGGCAAAGCTGCATTATTAGGTTATAGTGGACAAGAAGTGAAGCTTGGAGCATGGCTGATGGATCAGAAAAAAAATAGGGGAGTGGAGAAAAACTGGAAGTGGAAACAGTAAGATCAAGTATTATTCATTCATTCATTCAATAAATATGGAACATTTGTCTGCCAGACACTGTTCTAAGGTGGTATGGCTACATAGATCAAAGTCCCTGCCCTGGTAGAGCTTATCTCTAGTGGGCAGGTAGATGACAAACCCATAGATATAATTTCAGATGGTAAGAAAATGTTGAAAAGAAGATTGAAGAAGGCTAAGGGAGTAGAGATTGGTCCAGACACTATTTTAGGTAATGTGAACAGGAAGAGGCTCTTGGAAGAGGTGACCTCTGAGCAGAGACTCGAATGTACTCACCACACAGCAATGGGAGAAGCATCCCAGGGTAAGGAAGCAGCATGGCTGAGCCCTGGCTGGGAGCTTGCCTGAGGAGTGGCCAGGGTGCAGGGGTGAGTGAGGAGGGGAGAGGTAATTAACAAGGACATGATACTTAGGGCCTCAGTAGGGTATAGGATTTTATTCAGGTGTCATGGGAAAGCCATTGGAAGGTTTAAGTCAGAGACGTGTGGTGATCTGTCCCACTTTTTTGAAGACTCATGTTGGCTGCTTTGTGGAGAACTAATTGGGAATGGGACATAAGCAATCTAGAGAGCTACAAGGTTAAGAGACTGGAGTTTAAGATTTCATTAGTTGAGTGCTTCTGGGTGAAGGATCCCACTGCTGCTCCTTTAAGCAGACACACCCACTCCATGATAGGCATTCTTTTCAGTGGATAAAGGCCTGACCTGACCCTTGGCTTACACCGCACCCTTTCCTGTTTTCAACTCTGGTCCTCACCAGCTTTGTTATTCATTCTCCCATTTTGTCCTCACCTTGTATTCCAGATCTGATGCACATTGTTGTGTGCCTAGCCAAGACTTTCTCTATATTCAGGTTTTCAGTTCCTTTTTTCACAGTTTGATTTCAGCCTTCAGAAAACTTACATGGAAGCCCAGTATGGAAAACAGGTGAAGGGAAGTGGAGGTGGGGAGGGCAGTGCTCTGTCCACTTATGGCCATGCCCAGAGCCCCTGAGGCAACCCTGAGACCCCCTAGAAAACCCCTAGCCTCCCAGTTCACAGTGTGGAGAAGCCCTGCATTGATCTCTGATGTTCCCTCTTGTGGCAGGTTGTCCCTGCGATCACCTGGAGAATGCTTTGCTTCTCCTGCCAAGTCTTCTTAATCATTAGGCACCTAGCTAGCCCAACAGCAAACCTCACACCCTCCAGTTACAAAGTGGTGTGCTGAGGGCACTCAGAACCGTGAGGAGGGTGTCGTACATCTTTCTGAATGTTAGTTTTATTTGCTGGCTGTTATTTAATTTACTAAACTTCACAGTAAAAATTAATGTAGTTTTAATTATAAACCATGAGTTCTATCTGTCCTCAACAAAGTCTTCTAGTGACCCTAATTAAGAATGTCAATTTTTTTAATAACAAAAGAAAATAGATGTATTATGGTTTAGAATGTAATATCTGAGTGAACTCTTTAAGGAAAAAAACACAAGACCAAGAAATTTAAAGTTTTCAATGGGCCACTCAGGGCTATGCCTTTAGTCTTTTGGAAATTATCCAGTCCCTCTGCTCTGCATTAGGAATATTTTGATAGACAAGGTTGGAACTTCCTTTTTAGGTTGTTGGATTTGTAATTCTGTATATTTGTTTTTATTTTTAATGGAGATAATGTAACATTTTTATTCAGCATGGGTTAGGAACTGGCCATGATACAGACTTTGAACCCTCAGGCTTTTCTGGTTAAAGGTGAAAATATGAGTATTTTCTTCCTTTAGTCAAGTTTCAGTTTGACAATGTCACTAAAATAGGCATTGCTACCTATAAAAAGGACTTATAAGAACCAAGTGTTGGCCTAGTAAGGCCAGTACTCAAAACAAGGCTATGCTAGGCTACAAAATAAGCTTGACACTGGATTTAAAAACAAATAAAGGTTATCACTTACATTAAAATCTGTAAGGTTTCCTCTGAGTTGGGGGTGGATATTTAAGCAATAAGCTAAAAATTTATTTGAACTGTTTGCCATTGAGAAATTGACTTAGGGGTAGGGATTTTGCATAACATTGTCAAATTGTAAGAATAACAAGGGCAAGGACCTGGCCATGCTCACTGATGCATTCTGAGCTGGGAATAAGTCGTATAGGGCCTGGCCTGCCATGTAACACTTAATATTTTTGAATGAATGAATGAATGAGCCATCTTTGGTATAACTGTGGAAATAATATAGGCTGGCTATAGATAGAGACCAGCATCAGGGTTGAAGGAAGGCGCCTTTCTGGGTGTGCTGCATAATGTTGCTGAATATGGGGCCTCTTTAAATTAATAAAAATAGGGGCACAGCTGTAAGTTTTTTTTTAGTCTGCCAGCCACTTGTCGAGTCTCTTTAATCATATAATATGCCAATTCTGTTTGTAAAATGGGGTTAGCAACATCGAATCTGGTGCAAATAGCTGTACTAAGATTAAATTAGATACACAGGAGTGGGAGAAATACATGCAAATCATATATCTGACAATGGACTTGTATCTAGGATTTATAAAGAACTCTTACAACTCAGTAGTAAAAGGGACAACCCAATTTAAAAAATTGGCAAGGAATCTGAGTAGGTATTTCTCCAAAGAAGACTTACAGATATGGCTAATAAGCACATGAAAAGATGCTCAACATCATTAGTCATAAGAGTTTGCAAATCAAAACCACAAAAGATAGTAATTCACACCCACTAGGCTGTAATGAAAGACAGATAATAACAAGTGTTGGTAATGATGTAGAGAAGTTGGAACCTTCATATGTTGCTGGTGGGAGTGTAAAGGTGGGCAACCATTTTGGAAAACAGTTTGGCAGTTATTTTAAAGGTTAAAATACAGAGTTACCATATGTTACCCAGCAGTTCCTCTGCTAGGTATATACCCAAGATAAATGAAAACATCCACATAAACACCTGTGCCTGAATGTTCATCACAGCATTATTCCTGATAGTTAAAAAGTAGAAAAATCCCAAATGTCCATCAGCTGATGAATGGGTAAACAAAATATGGTATATCCATACAATGGCATATTACTCAGCGTAGAAAAGAAATGAAGTACTGACACCTGCTGCAATATGAATAAATCTCAAAATACTATGCTGAGTGAAAGGATCCATACACAAAACATCATATATTGTATGATTTTATTTATGTGAAATGCACAGAACAGGTCAATACATGGGGCAGAAAATAGACTGTAGGTTGGGAGTGTTGGGGAAGGGAGATGGGGAGTGGCCGCTAATGGGTAGCGAGTTTCTTTTTGGGGTGATGAAAAAGGTCTAAAATTGCGGTGATGGTTGCACAACTGTATGAATATACTAAAACCAATGAATTGTACAATTTAAAAGGGTGAATTTTAGGCTATGTGAATTATATCTCAATAAAGCTGTTAAAAAAGAGGTAATATTGTGGGAATATACTTTGAGCAACTCAAGAAGATATTATTATTATAGTTTGACACTAAGGCCTTTAAATAGTAGCAGGATAGCTTAGATGTTTTTCCTTGCTTTCAGACCTGTGATTTTTTATACCATGACTCAACTTCATAAGGCTATAACTCTGTAGTATAAAATATTGAAAATGTTGAAACATAAAATAAAAATTGCTTGGCTTACTATTTTTATTTAATAGGATTTTCTGGATCAGTTAATTAGCAATAAGTAGAATGTGTCATTAAGGAATTAGGTTTTAGAATCATAAAATTTTAGAGCTAGGAGAAACTTTAGAAGTCATCTATTCTAGGTCCTCTCACTTGGTTTTGTAAGGGAGAGAACTAGTTAGGTCTACAGAGGTTAATTAAGATATTTTAGGTCACAAAGTTAAGTAAGTACTAGGACTGAGTCAATGTCCCTTCTGTTGACTACTATTGATTTTGGTGCTATTATAGTATAGGGACTAATAATATCAATAGCAGCTACTTAAATGCTTCCTATTTAGTAGGTACTCTGTTGTGTAGTTTATATATGTTTTCTTGGTTATTCTATACAACAGTTTATAAAGATGACTCATTTTACCTGTGTATCAGTTTCCTATTGCTGCTGTAACAAATTAAAAAAAACTTTATGGCTTAAAACAACACATTTATTATTCTACAGTCTGAAAGTTGGAAGCCCAAAGTGAGTCTCACTGAATGTTGACAGGGCTGCATTCCTTTCTGGAGGCTTTAGAAGACATCGATTTTCTTGTCTATGGCTTCTATAGGCTGTCACATCCCTTGGCTTATGACCTCCTTCTGTCTTTAAAGGCAGCAATGATGGGTGGAGTCTCACATGCAATCTCTCTGGTTCTGACTCTTCTGCTTCTTCTCCCTTTAAGGACCCTTGTGATTACTTTGGGCCCAGCAGGATGTTCCAGGATACTTTCCTTATTTTAAGGTCAGTTAATTAGTGATCTTAATACAACCTGCAGCCTTAATTCCTTGCCATGTAACACAGCATACTCACAGATTCCAGGGATTAGCACATGGATATTGTTGGGATTGTGGAGTGGTGTAGCTCTGGGCCAAAGGGGGTTTCAGCTCTGGGCAAGTTCACTCTGGATTCAGTGACTGAATAACAGCAACGGAATGTTGGGTGTAAAAAGGGGCTTATACCAAGTTTTATTCCCATGGTGGTAGGTTGAGTGCTAGAATCCTGTCTGCCTCCAGGGCAGTCTGCAAATAGCAAGTCCCTCTCTGTCTCTGTCTCTGCTCCAGCCTTAGCCTTGGGTACTGCCTCCACTCCAGGTTCTGTCTCTGCTTCAGGCTCTGCTCTCACCTCCAGCCTGTGTTCTCCTCTGCTCTTAGCACTAGGAAGAGCTCTTTTTATAGCAATACAGTTAATAATGGCTTGTTGCCAATGGGTATGCAACTATGTGCTTGCATAGTAGGCTAAATATTACATCCTTGCACATACACAATGGATGAGTAGATTAGGATCAGGTGAGGATCCTGGCCATGGAACTTTCATTTTCCCTACATGTGGGCATTATTCTGCCTACCACAATATGTTAGTTAGTGTAAGAGATCTGGGATCAGAGAGGTTAATTATCCAAGGTTGCAACATTAGTAAATGAAAGAGCTAATATTTTGATCCATGTCTGTTACTTAGCATATCTTTCATGATAACGTCCTCTTTTCCACAAATGCTACTTGATTATGGTCTAGATGAGTAAATAGTATGGTAAGGAGTGTTCGTAATGACTAGCTCTTACTTATTAAAGTAAAACCAACATTTACTTTAATAATATTAAGAAACAGGCTATGTAATTTTGGAGCAATTAAAAGCATGGTAAGAAGCATATTTATTGAATGGGGAAAATGTTTTTGATCACCAAAACTTTCAGTTCATTAATAACCTTCCCTTTTCTCTAGTCATTAATTCCCTCCCTTCATCAATTCCTTCCTTATCCAGCCTAGCTCCTCCAGTTTAAATTACCCTCTAGCAAATTCCGTTTGCAACTCTTTGATGTCTCTTGTCTGGCAAAGCTTTCAGACTGGATAAGCCCCACTAGCTGCCTGTTGGTTTCACTCTGATGATATTCAGCAGCCTCAGGATTGCCTAGTAGTCTTCCCATGTGCTTCCATTAGCTCTCCCACAGCACACCTCCTCCATTCTTTCAAGCCTCTCACCTCTTACCAGTGTTACTTGACATCTTAGCCAGTCTCCATGCAGGAGAGCACTGCTTCCTTTTAGGACCACTCTTCCCTTGGCCTTTGTCACACCACCCTCCCCTGGGTTTGCTTTTCCCATTCCAGCTGACCTTTTCAGTCTTCTATGTGGGTTCTTCCCCTTTTGCCTGACTTCTAAAAGAGGAGTCCCTCAAAGTCCTCTTTTTTCTCACTTTGCCGTTTTGATTTTAAATATGGTCTATTTGAATAAGTCTTCCATATTTGGGTCTGTAGCCCAACCTTGGCACTAGTGACATTTTGGGCTGAATAATTTTCAGTTGTTGGGGGCTGTCTGTGTGCTATAGGATGTTTATCAGCATCTCTAGCCTTTATCCACTCTAGAATCCCCTCTAACCTAGATGTGAGAACCAAAAATGTCTCCACACATTATGGGATGTTTGCTGGGGGGCATCCCCAGTTGAGAACCATGGATCTAGCCTAAAGCTCTCTTCTGAGGATCTAAGGGCAACACCTTTTTGGCAGCTCTGTCTGAATATCTCATGGGCATCTCAAATTCAACATGACCCATGTGGACTCTTGTTATTTCTCCCTGATATACTTACTATACCTCCAGCTTTACTCATTTCTGATCATTTTTGACCTTGAAGGTTATCAGAGATACTTTGGCTTTTATTTTGAGTGAACTAGAGAGCTCTCAGAGTTTTGGGCTAAAAAATGATAGGTTCTCTCACTTAGGTCAGATCTGTGTTGAGAATGGACTATGAATTGGAAGGTTGAAGTAGGAAGACTAGTTTAGAACTTACTGTGGTGATCGGGGGAAAAGGTGGTTAGCAGGTTAGACCAGGGTGGTAATAGAGGAGATGGTAAGAAGTGGTATCTTCGGTTTAAGCCTTAAGTACAAATGTCTCTGAGAAGAGGAATGTGTTGTATCATCATGAAATTACTATCTTAATGTGATTTGTTTATAAAGTATTTTCTGAGAACTTGGCAGGGGACAGGTTTTGGTGGATCCGAGTGAGAAGAGAGTGGCCAAAGCCTAAGAACTTGTGAGGATGTTACTTGAATGAATTCAGGCCAGAATGGGTGGTAAAATGCAAGACTGCACAGGAGGATTGAGACATCCAGTACAGGGAGGCCCACCTCGCGGTCTTGCCCAGGGCTGGCCTTCCTGCTGTAGAACATGTACCTGTGGTGGGGTGCATGGAACACACTGAAGCCAGGAGACATGCCTCCACTAGATATTGGAAGCAGGTCATTAGCTCAGTAGCGAGTGGTACAGGGTTTTGTCTTACAGGATTGCCCTACATGTTCCAGAACACTTAGGATCTCTAGTTCTTCACTGATGGCCATGTGTGCTCCCTCACTGTGACATCTAAAAAGTCCCCCTCCCCTCCAATTTCCAAGCTCCTATGGGAATCAGACATGCTTAGCTACAAACCACTCAGCAAAGCCCCCTTTTCTAGTTTAAAAATTAACTTCCATAACATGAAGCCAAAAGGCTGTGGCATGCCAGGCCCTTAAAGAACTCTTGGATTATTTGTTTCCAATTTCAGAGACTTATAAAGTGCAGTGCTGAATACTGCCTCTAGTACTTTAAAATTAGCATTGATTTTTATTGTTGATGCATCCCTTGCATGTTTTCTGTCTCTAATATGTACCTTAAAATATTAATCCTTAATTCTTTAATGGAGGGTGTAGATGTCTTGGGGCCATCTCTAAAGACAGTGCTTGGCATACCTGCTCCAGCTGTCTTCCCTGCATTGTTATATAAGGGAATTTGAATTAAAATAAAGGAGTATGGATGAAAGGGAATTCCCTTGCTTTGTTATTAGCAAAGGGAGTGGGAGTAGGATTGGAAGAGGGAGGTTAATGGCTATATGTGAATGTTTATACACATCATGTCTTTACCAGGTATAGCTGGTATCAAGAGCTAAATATTTAAAAATTGCATTTTAGAAAAAGTAGTAGAAAACATTCATCCAATTTGTGAAAGATTTGATAACTTGGTATTGGAACAATGAAAAACTTACCAAAGAAGAGATCAACAGTTTAAATATATGAAATTTAATACTTACAATGAGAAGCTAATACAGCAGACTGGGAGGAATGCTCATATCAAGTGTGACTAAGGGTTGACACCTGTAATACCTGAAGAGTGTTCTCAAACTTAATGAGGAAAAAAATACTAAGATGTAGTACCTAAGTGGACAGAGAATTTTAGCAGATAATGAATAATAAAGATAATAAAAATGTGGGAATATGTTCATCATCACGGGTCATCAAAGAAATGCATTTAAATCACCCTTGAGTTACCCCTCCTATTTTTTTTTAAGGTATTGGGAATTAAAATAAGTAGCAATTCCAGTGAGGTTTTAAGGAATTGGGGCCATTCACACCTCCTTGTGTCTTGTGCTGTGGATACTCCCAGCCACTGCCTTTCCCTGAACATGATGTGTGATTTCAGACTCATGCCATGTCCGTACTGCATCTTCCCTCTTTCCCCCTGACCTGTTGACTTCTTACCCTTGAGGCTGCTGTCAGATGCAGGGGTGGGGCAGGACTTCCCACCCAGCTCAGAGCTACATTGAAGTCCTGGGTTGAGTCAACCCTGTCGCTTGACTTGAGGGTTCTTGAGGTTAGGGGTGGTCAGTTGTAACTTGGGACTTGGCAAAGAGTAGTTATTGAATAAATGCTGAACTAAATAATTGAAATTTGGTGAATGTTTTAATGAACTACAATATATCAAGATGATGGAATAACATAGTCACTGAAAATGTAATTATGAGTGTAATTTATGGCAAAATTTTGTAACCAAATACAAAATGGTATGCTTAGTGTGATTTCAACCATACTTGAAAAGTAATATGCAAAAAATGAAATTGTAAAGATTTTTAATTATAAATAATTAAATACTTGTCCTTATTACATAAAAATAACTTTTTAATATTTATGATAAAGTACTTACTTTAAAAAATCAACTGGCAGGCTTAACATCCCCTTCTCCCCATCAAAAACTAAGTTCTCATTGTCTTGTTGAAATATCAGGTTTAATTATCAGGAAACAGGGTGTGCCTCCCCAAAGTGGAGACTCACAAGGAGATCCGCATTTATGTGAATGTGAATTGGGTCTTCCAGCATATTTGAACTTTTAGTAAGTTTGAATGTGTATAGCTTGAGAGATATTTTCATTTTTTGTTTTATTTTCTAAATGATTTCACCCTGTAGTTTTATGGTAGTTGATATGTTGTAGTTTATAAATGCATTCACTTTATTAGTGCTAGGTTCTACAGCTTTTGATGATGTCAGGCAAAAGTGACCATTGATTTCTTTAACATATTTTGAGTATCTACTCTCTGCCAGTGATTGAGATGCAGAATGCCTTTAGGGAAGTCCTTGTGTGGCAAGAAAGATAGACATCTATGATCATGTAATAAACAAAATGCAGTACGACTCAGAGGGAAGAAGAAGCAGTTATTTTCCAAGGAGACTGGGAAGCTTAGGTGATTCTTCTCCAGTGAGATGACTCTTGGGTGGGACTTCAGAAGATGAGCAAGATTTTTGCCAAAAGGAGAAAAAAAGAAAAGCATGAACAGAAAGGTGGAAGTGTGGAAGTACATGATGTGCTCAGAAGTCACTGACTTTCTAGAGGGATATAACATAAGATTTGTTGTATTTTGGAAAGAAAACTGAGGTTGGTATAGAGAATGATTGTAACAAGGCGATATGAGAAGAGTGGTTCTCATTCTTTTCTGCTTTTATTTTGCATGCTTTCTTATATGACATGCTTTATTTTTGTATGCTTTCCCTAGATTTTATATTGCAGCATAGATAAGACAAGCTTTTTATTATTCATAGTTCTGGCCAGCCAACCATATGGCCTTTCTCCAGATTCATAGCTGCACAACAAGAGTGTCTTTTCTAAAATTCTGGATGAGAACCAGTAGGTTTGAGGAATGAGATCAACTAAGAGGCCATTGCAATGTTCCAAACAAGAGGTGATGGCTTAAATCAGGGTAATAACAGAAATGGATAGGCCGGAATATATTTGGGACATTTTCCTATGTAGCCTTGGTGACAGAGTTGACATGTGGGGTAGGGAGTAAAAGAAATTATAGATCAATGTTTCTCGAATTTTAATGTGCATATGAATTGTCTTGGGACTTCGTTAAAAGGTAGATTCTTATTCAGCAGATCTGGAGTAGGGCAGAGATTGTGTCTTTCTAACAAGATTCCGGGGTGATTAGCATTCTGGTCCATGGACCAATCTTAAAAGTAGCAAGGGTAAGATGAGTGTCAGGTTCCAGTGACTAGACGGTTATGTCATTAACTGAAATGGGGAACACAGGAGAAAAGAAAAGTTGGGGAGGATCTGGAGGTTGGAATGAAGTCCTTGTGGACATTCAGGTATAAAACTGTATAGATAACTGAAAATGTGGATCATCAAGTCAAGAGAGAAATCAGGCTTAGAGATACAAATTTAGGAATCAGTGTCCCGATTATAGTAAAGCCATGAGAATAAATGACACTACCTGCAAGAAAGTGATAAAGGTACTATTAGAATATATACTTACTCCTCTTTGCTAAAATTTTACTGTTCCATTTAAGTGACTTTAAACCAGCAATGGGGAAGAAATTAGATAGCTTCCTTCCTATGAACAGGTATAAATTCAGGAGTGGAGAAGCCTTCTTTGAAAGTCCTCTTTGTTCCATGGTAATGACCATATATCAGATTAAATATTCCTTAGATAAGATTAAAAATGCGTTGAAGTACCTTCTCTAAGAAAATTGATTCATACAAATAAATATGTATCAAACATCTTCAAAATGGCAGAAACTCTTCTAAACTCTGGGGTTAAAATAATAGCAAATAAAATGTATCTCTGACATGATGGAGATTATGGGAGAGATAGTCAAAGTGATTGCCATACACTGTGAGATATACTATGGTGGGGGAATGTAGCAGTTACACATGACTCAGTATGCGGATAAGAGACAGCCTTCCTGAGGAAGTAGCAGTTAAGCTGAGACTAAAAGGCTGAGTGGAGGTAGCCTCGAAGAGGACAGGAAGGGCATGCCAGCACGACTTGGAGGAGAGAAGGCCCTGAAGGTTGAAGAAAGGCAGTGTGGCTGATCCATGGAGTGTGAGGAGTAGACAATAATGCTAGATGGGATTGGATTGATGGCAGTCCATGGCAAGGCCCATTCCCCTGGGACTTAGGAGAGGGTGGAGGGAGAAAATGATTAATTTTCCAAAGGAAAAGCATTATTCTGCCTGGATGTAGTTCAAACAATAGACTTATGCGTATGGTTTTCCAAGAGCTTTATGAACTGACCTAGCAATGGAATGACTCATAGTGACACTGTTTCTATAGGAAAAATATTTTAAAAAGGCTTCAGAAACTGTCTTAAAGTTTAACTTCCAATTTTTTTTTTTCACTATTTGGGGACTGCTTGGACAGGCACACAATTCTAATGCTTTCTGTTATTCGTGCTCAAATTGTACTTTCTCTAGTGTTATAAGTGGCTACTGTGTTGATTTTCCACCCTCTGATACAAATCAAAGGTATCACTCCACAGATGAGGTTGAAATGTTTTCTTTACTTGAACAGATTTAAAAAACATGAAAATACAAATAGAAATCTTCTTATAAATTGGTTTTCAGAGTGTTTGTTCTTTAAAGTAAGGATTCCCTTTGTGAATTATATTGTGGTTATAGTGTTAAAGTATGAAAAATGAAACTGACTTCAAAACTTAGAAAGTGAAAGGGATTGGTATGATTTTACTGTTGAAGTCAAATGGAACGTAGAAGGTAAACAATGCAACAATAAAATGCCAGCTTTTAAAAATAATAACCATTAGTTTACCAACATCATCATCTTCATGACTAACTGATATTATCATTAGAAACACTAGATTTTTTAAAGCAGAAAAGATCTGTCAAGGCCAGTCCCTTTATAAAGTAGACCTATATAAGCTTCATTTTGTTTAAAATAAATGAAACTTCAGGGTGAAACTTCCTCAAATTCCCATGTCTCCAATAGGCAAGGTTAATTTTATCCACACCCATTTCAGTGAAAATACCTTTCTTTATCAGAATACTTTTGGCTGGCAAGTAACAGAAGACCCAACTGAAACTGAAAATAATAAGTAAATTTTATGATCTGATGTAACTAGAAATCTGGAAGAAATAATGGTTTTATAGATGGTTCTGTAGCAGCTAACTGATGTCATAAGACTTTCGGGATCTTTCTGTCTTTCCATCCTGCCATCCTGGATTAGTTAGCTTTCATCTTCAGGCTTGTCCCCGCTGGTCTCCAGATGGCAGGCAGCTCTAGCACATATTCTCACATCAAAGCACCCAAGACTGTAAAAAAAGAAGGTGTCTCTTCCCTTAATTTGGGCTGCTGTAACAAAAAACTGTAGGCTAGGTGGTTAAAACAAACATTTCTCACAGTTCTAGAACCTGGGAAGTCCAAAATCAAGATACCTGAAGATTTGATTCTTAGTGTTGCTGCTTCCTGGTTTGGACACGATCACCTTTTTGCTGTTTGCTTACATGGTGAAGAGAGCTCTAGTCTTTTGCATTTTAAGGACACTAATCCCCTTATGGGGGCTCCACCATTATAACCTAATCTAAGCCTAATTACCTCCCAAAGGTACCTCCAGATACCATCACACTGGGGATTAGGGCTTTAACAAAGGAATTTTGGGGGGACCCAACGGCCATAGCCTACATTTTTTAAAGAGAAAAACACTTTCCCAAAAGCCTCCCAGCCAACTAGTCAAATATCCATCATATAACACATTTCTAAACCAGTCAATGTCAAGGGCTATGGGAGTCCTATGAGTGGCTTAGACGAGTCAAGATACATGGCCCTCCAGAGAAGAACAAAATTAGAATTCTGTTATCCAGGAAGGAGAGTAGTGGGAAGGCAACCACTAGTGCTTGCCAGACCTTCAAGGCCAGGTCTTCTGCCTGGGCTCTGGGTCCTTTTCTGCCTCTTAGAGGACTTCACTCTGTTAATCATTATTTCTTACCTGTATATTTAGTGTTCTCCTTCATGCTTACTCTTCAAGCTTATTGAAAGAAAAGTCGACATGTACTGTCTCCATTTCTCTTCCTCCAGGTTATTCCTTATATCTCTTGCCATCTAGATTCTGCCCCTTCATAGTAAACCTCCCCTTCTGTTGTCATCAGTGCCCACCTGATTGCCCGATCCTTTGCCAGTATTATAGGTAGTGTTTGGCTGAGACCAGTGCTTCTCCAGAGTTTCTAGTTCAGTAAGTCTGAGCTGGGGCCTATAGACTTGAACTTACTTAAACTCTCTATTACTGATTTTACCAACCACTCCCTTTTTCCCTGAGTTTCAAAACCTGCACTTTTTGTTCTCCTGTATCTTTGTTTTATTTATGAATGACAGTGTCCTTTTTCTCAAGTAAGAAATCTGGACCTGTCTGGTTCTTTACTCTTCCTTGCCCCCAAATACAGTCAATTGATGTTCCATATGCTAAATTAATCTCTCATATGCATCAATTCCTCTCCATCCCTATTTCTCTTCTTCAGTTTGAGCCCTCATTTCCTTTCACCTGTCCTATAAGGCTATCTAAAGTCCTGTGTCCAATCTCAGACTTTCTCTTATTTATACTTCATACTGTTGTAGAGTGTTTTTTTTTAATGCAAGTCTAACCACATTATTTCTGAGCTATAAATTATTTGGATTTATACACCTTCCAGATAAAATCCAGGCTCCTTCCTGTGCATGCAAAAGGGCCTTAGGATTGGGTCTTTGTCCAACTGTCTAGTTTGTGCTTCTCTCCCCTCCGCTCCCTTCCTGTACTTCAATATTGCCTCAATTCTGAGTTCTCTTGGGCTCTTGAGCTTTTGAATGTTTTCTCTTTGCCCAAAACACTTTTCTTTTCCTCTTCACTACATTGGTAGCTCCTGCTATCTTCCAAGACCTAGGTGCCTCTTCTGTTGCCCCACTTCCATGGCCCCTACAACATCTCTGACACCAAATACCATAGTGTATTTCTTCCCTACATATATGTCTAACAGTAACAATATTATACACAGCAGTAATACAGTAATAGTGTAACTCCAGTTGAGTACCTAGACCTGATTCCAGTATGTGTAAATATGTGGGAGGGGGTCTTCCCACACATACTTACACCAAGCAATTCTCAAACACCAGCAGGGTGTCAGAGAACTTAACTCAATTCTGATGCTATCTGTCCGGAGACAGCACCAGATTCCCACATTAAGGGCTCTGTCCTACAAGACTGCCCTCTACCCCCAACTCCAGACGCCAGTTGCAAGCCCCAGGCAGTTACCTGTGCTTCTGACCTACAGATTGGAGGTTCCCATGACCTCCCCCTTAGGTTCAGTTAATTTGCTAGAGTGGCTCAAAGAACTCAGGAAGACACTTAGGTTTACCAGTTTAATAAAGGATACCTTAAAGGATACAAGTTAACAGCCAGATGAAGAGAGACATAGGGCAAGGTCCCAAATAAAGGAGCTTTTATTCTCGTGGATCTAGTTCCCCAAGCACAGAAGCTCTCTCCAACCAAGAAGCAGGATCCAGTTCCCCAAGCACAGAAGCTCTCTCCAACCAAGAAGGAGGATCCAGCTGAGCAGAGCAGGCAAAGCAGAGAGCAGAGCAGAGAGAGCTGAGACCTCTTCTCACAGGTTTTGTGAGAGTTTCACTGCATAGTCATAACTAAATTACTGGCCATTGCCTGATCAGCCTCCAGCCTGTACCCTTGGGTGGGCGTCCAAAAGTCTCTAGTTAACATGACAAAACACCCATTTTACTTTTAACACTCTGCAGTGTTTTTAGCAACAATGGAGACCAAATATACCTGGGAAATACATATTTGGTCATTATGACCAAATATGTATTTCTTAAAACTCATTATATCACAGCCCCTTTTCTCCATTCCTGGGAGCTAGGTACTCCTTTTCTGTACAACCATTAGAAGTATATGAATGGTACTCATTTAACACTTAAACACACTGCTGAATTCCAGAGGTTTATTTGGTGGTTGCCTCCTCTAGACTATAAGTTCTTTGTGGGCAAAGACTGTATTTTTCATCTGCTTCTTAATATAACAACTAAAATAATAATTAATAAATGTTTGTTGGGTGAATAAATGTTAAGGACTACTTTTAGTGACAGAAACTGGTCATAAATCCAAATCTGGATAATTTAGGATAGGACTGCAAAACAGTTTGGAGGGTAACAGAAACCCCTTAGACTTTTTATCTAGTTGGATTTGCTCAAGATTCTGGTGGAAGTCGTGATTTTAAGAGTCTGTGAAAGGGCACGGATGGGGTTGGTGATACATTGTAGAAATCATTTGAGTGATGTTCAAATTAGGTTGCCACTTAATTTCCTTGAGAGTTTGGATGAAATCTGGAAATTGGACTGCTGTTAAGAGCTTTTTGGTATATTAAAAACTCTGTCCAATAAGATGAGAAATTCTGATTCCAAACTTTTCTGATAAATGTATATCCCTGTTTATTTCATTGGTCTTTGAGGAAGTTTTTGCAAGCCTACAAACAACTGGTGGTAGTTAACCAAGTTGCCATCTCTGTGATATATAAATTTTATTTTTAACGTTTTAAAGGTTAGCTTACTCATCCATTATTTTTGAAAAATATCTTATCTGCCAAAATTTTCATGGTGTTATATGCTTTAAGCCTGCATTGTCTATGTGGTAGCCACCAGCTGCATGTGGCTATTTAAATTAGAATTTAAATTAGTTAGAATTAAATTAAACTAAAAATAGAGGATGAGTGAAATAGGTGAAGGGGACAAGAGTTACAAACTTCCAGTTATAAAATAAAGTAGTCATGAGGAAGAAAGTAAAGCATAGGGAATATAGCCAATAATATAATTCCTTTGTATGTTGACAGATAGTAACTATACTTACTGTAGTAAGCATTTAATAATATATGTAATTGTTGAATCGCTATGTTGCACATCTGAAACCAATGTAATATTGTATATCAACCATATTTCAATAAAAAATTGGGATCCTCAGTCATGCTAGCCACATTTCAAGTGCTCAAAATTGTACTGGACCATACAGATATAGGATATTTTCATCATGGTTTTAATAATAATTTAGTCAGAGGATTAGAATATAATCTCAAATTCCTATTTTAAAAACAAATCCAAGAATGTCCCTTAAAAAAGTGTTTCTATTATAAAATAAAAGGTATGGAAAACTACCCAAATCAAACATATGGTTTAATAAATTATTATAATGCCATTAACACCTAGGTCAGAAAACAGAACTTTGTCACTCACCCTTGAAACTCTTCCACATGTCCCTATATGAATCACAACCTTTCTCCCACAACCATTATCCTAATTTTCATAGTAATCACTTGCATTTTAAAAATTATTTATGGAGTTAATTTGCTTCCTTAGACACTACAGTTTATTTTTTATTTTTTATTAAGGTATCATTGATATACACTCTTATGAAGGTTTCACAGGAAAAACAATTTGGTTACTACATTCACCTATATTATCAAGTCCCCCCCATACATACCCCACTGCAGTCAGTGTCCATCAGTGTAGTAAGATGCCAGAGTCACTACTTGTCTTCTCTGTGCTACACTGTCTTCCCTGTGACCCACCCCACACCATGTGAACTAATCATAATATCCCTCAATCCCCTTCTCCCTCCCTCCCTCCCTGCCCTTCCCCACCCCTCCTCTTTGGTAACCACTAGTCCCTTCCTGGAGTCACTACAGTTTGGTTTTAACCAAAATGAAAACATTTTTTTAGAGATACAGTACTCAAGCCATAAAATTAACCCATTTAAAGTATAGAATTCAGGATTGGATTAAAGATGGCGGCATGAGAGGTGAGACAGAGGCTTCCTCCTAAAACCTCATATAATATGAAAATAAAGCTACATCAACTACTCTTGAAAGAGCAACGGGAAAGAGGACGACAACAAACTGCATACACCTGGAGACAAGAGCAGCCCTCACAGAAAAGGGTAATGTACTAAAGCTGTGGTCCTGCTGGATCCAAGCCCTTCCCCCACCCCAGCTCACCAGTGGGAGGAACAGGAACGGAGCAGGGAGGGAGTGGAGATGTGGGACTGCTGAATACCTAACTCTGGAGATCTGCTCTGGGAGCACAAACCTACATTACATGGTGCTTGCATGATACTCTTGTAATTAGGGGGCTGGAAAGCTAAGATAGGCAGAATTCCTGGAGAGACTAAGAATCCAGCTGCTTGTGAAAGCAGGGATCCATACCCAGCTGCTCGGGGACAAAAGAAGGGCGGGCAGTCTGACAGACTTCCTAACAAAGAAGCCCTTAGCAAGAGGGCTGCTAAAGGGGCAAGGATTGCACGGAGCTTACTGCTCAGGAGAAAGAACAGGCAGACAAAATTGTCCGGGTGCACTCTGCCCAGCAGGTTGGGAGCTTTCATGATCTTCAGGTGCTCCAGCTCCCTGGCTGCCTACACAGCTCCAAGAACCCCTTCTGTGACAGGCAGACTTGTGTGCCTTTCTTCTGGCCAGCCCCACTGGGCTTGCAAACCGGGAAATCCTTCCCTGGTGTTAGGCCAGCCAGAGGGAAGATCTGTCTATAGCACCTAAAAACGCAAAGCACAGAGGCTTATACCTGTGTCCTCAGCCCACTGGTTCAGGCAGTGGAGACAGGCATAGCAGCCAGGAACCAGCAAACAGCCCTTTCCTCCCTGGAGGCACCAATACCACTCCCCTTCAATCCCCGCATTGCTTCAGGGTCTGAGCAGCTCCAGAGAGTAGAGCTTCTGGGCACTAGAGGGCGCCATACACAAATATGAAATGCCAAAGGAACTTGGTCCAGAGTAAAATTATGAACACAACTCCTGAGAAAGATTTAAATGATATGGACCTTATGACTCTCCCTGAAAGGGAGTTCAAAATAAAAATCATTAACATGCTCATGGAGGTACGAAAAGATATTCAAGAACTCAGGAATGAATTCCGGTCAGAGATCCAATCATTGAAGAACACAATGGACAGTATTAAAAGCAGATTGGCTACGGTGGAGGAGACAATAAATGAAACAGAAACTAGAGAAGAGGAATACAAAGAAGTTGAGGCAGAGAGAGAAAAAAGGATCTCTAAGAATGAAAGAATACTGAGAGAACTGTGTGACCAATCCAAACAGAACAATATTCGCATTATAGGGGTACCAGAGGAAGAAGAGAGAGAAAAAGGGATAGAAAGCGTCTTTGAGGAGGTGATTGCTGAAAACTTCCCCAGTCTGGGGAAGGAGATAGTCTCTCAGGCCATGGAGGTGCGCAAATCTCCCAATACAAGGGACCCAAGAAAGACAACAGCAAGACATATAGTAATTAAAATGACAAAGATCAAGGACAAGGACAGACTATTAAAAGCAGCCAGAGAAAGAAATAGGATCACATACAAAGGAAAACCCATCAGGCTATCATCAGACATCTCAGCAGAAACCTTACAGGCCAGAAGGGAGTGGCATGATGTTTTTAATGCAATAAAGCAGAAGGGCCTTGAACCAAGATTACTTTATCCAGCAAGATTATCATTTAAATTTGAAGGAGGGATTAAACAATTCCCAGATAAGCGAAAGCTGAGAGAATTTGCCTCCCACAAACCATCTCTACAGTGTATTTTGGAGGGACTGCTATAGATGGAAGTGTTCCTACAGATTAATAGCTGTCACCAGAGGTAATAAAACCACAGTAAAGAAAAAAGAACAGCTAATTACTAAGAAAATGCAAAATTAAATTAACTATTCCCAAAGTCAATCAAGGGATAGACAAACGGTACAGAATATGATACCTAATATATAAAGAATGGAATAGAAAGAAAAAGGAGGAAACAAACAAAAAAAGAACCTTTAGACTGTGTTTGTAATAGCATATTAAGTTAGTTGTTAGACTTTTAGATCGTAGGGAAGTTAACCTTGAACCTTTGGTAACCACGAATCTGAAGCCTGCAATGCCAATAAGTACATACCTATCCATAATCACCCTAAATGTAAATGGACTGAATGCACCAGTCAAAAGACATAGAGTCACTGAATGGATAAAAAAACAAGACCCATCTATATGCTGCCTTCAAGAGACTCACTTTAAACCCAAAGACATACACAGACTAAAAGTGAAGGGATGGAAAAAGATATTTCATGCAAACAACAAGGAGAAAAAAGCAGGTGTTGCAGTACTTGTATCAGACAAAATAGACTTCAAAATGAAGAAAGTAGCAAGAGATAAAGAAGGACATTACATAATGATAAAGGGGTCAGTCCAACAAGAAGATAAAACCATTATAAATATATATGCACCTAACACAGGAGTGCCAGCATATATGAAACAAATATTAACAGAATTAAAGGAGGAAATAGACAGCAATGCATTCATTTTAGGAGACTTCAGCACACCACTCACTCCAAAGGACAGATCAACCAGACAGAGAATAAGTAAAGACACAGAGGCACTGAACAACACACTAGAACAGATGAACCTAACAGATATCTACAGAACTCTGCACCCAAAAGCAGCAGGATGCACATTTTTCTCAGGTGCACATGGAACATCTTCCAGAATAGACCACATACTAGGCCACAAAAAGAACCTCAGTAAAGTCAAAAATATTGAAATTCTACCAACCAACTTCTCAGATCACAAAGGTATAAAACTAGAAATAAATTTTAGAAAGAAATCAAAAAGGCTCACAAATACATGGAGACTTAACAACATTCTCCTAACTAATCAATGGGTTAAACGACCAAATCAAAACAGAAATGAAAGAATATATGGAGACTAATGATAACAACAACACAAAGCCACAACTTCTGTGGGACGCAGCAAAGGCAGTTCTAAGAGGAAAGTATATTGCAATCCAGGCCTATTTAAAGAAGGAAGAACATTTCCAAATGAATAGTCTAAAGACACAATTACTGAAATTGGAAAAAGAAGAACAAATGAGGCCCAAAGTCACCAGAAGGAGGGACATAATAAAGATCAGAGAAGAAATAAATAAAATTGAGAAGAATAAAACAATAGAAAAAAATCAATGAAACCAAGAGCTGGTTCTTTGAAAAAATAAACAAAATACATAAACCCCTAGCCAGACTCATTAAGAGAAAAAGAGAATCTACACATATAAACAGAATCAGAAATGAGAAAGGAAAAATAACGATGGACCCCACAGAAATACAAAGAATTATAAGAGAATATTATGAGAATCTATATGCTAACAAGCTGGAAAACATAGAAGAAATGGATGACTTCTTAGAAAAATACAACCTTCGAAGACTGACCAAGCAAGAAACAGAAAAACTAAACAGACCAATCACCAGCAATGAAATTGAATCAATAATCAAAAAACTACCCAAGAACAAAACCACCAGACCAGATGGATTCACCTCTGAATTCTACCAGACATATGGAGAAGATATAACACCCATTCTCCTTAAAGTTTTCCAAAAAATAGAAGAGGAGGGAATACTTCCAAACTCATTCTATGAAGCCAGCATCACTCTAATACCAAAACCGGGCAAAGACCTCACCAAAAAAGAAAATTACAGACCAATATCCCTGATGAACGTAGATGCAAAATACTCAACAAAATATTAGGAAACCAATTTCAAAAATACATCACGAGGATAATACACCCCGATTAAGTGGGATTCATTCCAGGGATGCAAGGATGGTACAACATTCGAAAATCCATCAACATCACCCACCACATCAACAAAAAGAAGAACAAAAACCACATGATCATCTCCATAGATGCTGAAAAAGCATTTGACAAAATTCAGCATCCATGCCTGATTAAAACTCTCAACAAAACGGGTATCGACGGCAAGTACCTCGACATCATAAAGGCCATATATGACAAATCCACAGCTAACATCATACTTAACAGTGAGACACTGAAAGCTTTTCATCTAAGATCGGGAACAAGACAAGGATGCCCACTCTCTCCATTGTTATTCAACATAGTACTGGAGCTCCTAGCCACGGCAATCAGACAAAACAAGGACATACAAGGCAGCCAGATTGGTAAAGAAGAAGTCAAATTGTCACTATTTGCGGATGACATGATATTGTACATAAATAACCCTAAAGACTCCACTCCAAAACTAATAGAACTAATATCTGAATTCAGCAAAGTTGCAGGATACAAAATTAACACACAGAAATCTGTTGCTTTCCTATACACTAATGATGAACTAACAGAAAGGGAAATCAGAAAAACAGTTCCGTTCACAACTGCATCCAAAAGAATAAAATACCTAGGAATAAACCTAATGAAGGAAGTGAAAGACCTGTATTCTGAAAACTACAAGACACTCCTAAGAGAAATTAAAGAGGACACTAACAAATGGAAATGCATCCCATGCTCTTGGCTAGGAAGAATAAATATTGTCAAAATGGCTATACTACCTAAAGCAATCTACAGATTCAATGCAATCCCTATCAAACTACCAACAGCTTTCTTCAATGAACTGGAAAAAATAATTCTAAAATTCATATGGAACCACAAAAGACCCCGAATAGCCAAAGCAATCCTGAGAAGGAGGAATAAAACAGGGGGAATTACGCTCCCTGACTTCAAGCTCTACTACAAAGCCACAGTAATCAAGACAATTTGGTATTGGCACAAAAACAGACCCACAGACCAGTGGAACAGAATAGAAAATCCAAACATTAACCCAAACATATACAGTCAATTAATATTTGATAAAATGCCTTGGATATACAATGGGGAGATGACAGCCTCTTCAGCAGCTGGTGTTGGAAAAACTGGACAGCTACATGTAAGAGAATGAAACTGGACTACAGTCTAACCCCATGCACATAGGTAAACTCAAGGTGGATCAAAGACCTGAATGTAAGGCATGAAACCATAAAACTCTTAGAAAAAAACATAGGCAAAAATCTCTTGGACATAAACATGAGCAACTTCTTCATGAACATATCTCCCCGGGCAAGGGAAACAAAAGCAAAAATGAACAAGTGGGACTATATCAAGCTGAAAAGCTTCTGTACAGCAAAGGACACCATCAGTAGAACTAAAAGAGATCCTGCAGTATGGGAGAATATATTCATAAATGACGTATCTGATAAGGGGTTGACATCCAAAATATATAAAGAACTCATGCACCTTAACAAACAAAAGCAAATAATCCAATTAAGAAATGGGCAGAGGACATGAATAGACACTTCTCCAAAGAAGAAATTCAGATGGCCAACAGGCACATGAAAAGATGCTCCACATCACTAATCATCAGAGAAATGCAGATTAAAACCACAATGAGATATCACCTCACACCAGTGAGGATGACCAACATCCAAAACACAAACAACAACAAATGTGGAAAAAAGGGAACCCTCCTACACTGCTGGTGGGACTGCAAATTAGTTCAACTATTGTGGAAAGCCGTATGGAGGTTCCTCAAAAAACTCAAAATAGAAATACCATTTGACCCAGGAATTCCACTCCTAGGAATTTACCCTAAGAATACAACAGCCCAGTTTGAAAAAGATAGATGCACCCCTATGTTTATCGCAGCACTATTTAAAATAGCCAAGAAATGGAAGCAACCTAAGTGTCCATCAGTAGATGAATGGATAAAGAATATGTGGTACATATACACAATGGAATAGTATTCAGCCATAAGAAGAAAACAAATCCTACCATTTGCAACAACATGGATGGAGCTAGAGGGTAATATGCTCAGTGAAATAAGCCAAGCTGAAAAAGACAAGTATCAAATGATTTCACTCATATGTGGAGTATAAGAACTGAGAAAAAAACTGAGGAACAAAACAGCAGCAGACTCACAGAACCCAAGAACGGACTAATAGTTACCAAAGGGAAAGGGACTGGGGAAGATGGCTGGGAAGGGAGGGATAAGAGGGAAAAAGGGGCATTATGATTGCAGATGTAATGTTGGGGGGGGGATGGGGAGGGCTGTACAACTAAGAGAAGACAAGTAGTGACTCTATAGCATCTCACTACGCTGATGGACAGTGACTGTAAAGGGTTTGGTGGGGGGGTCTTGATGAAGGGGGTAGTTTAATAATCATAATATTGCACATGAAATTGTAGATTAATGATCCAAAATAAATTATAAAAAAAAAGAATACTTAGGAGAAGCTAATAAAAGAATAAGTGATTTAAAAAAAAAGAACATATGGGATGTGTACAATTTCCAGGGATGTGTTGTTGTAATTTGTCTGATTTTTCGCATACTATTCAATATCAAATAGACAACATTCACCATGTTATTGATAAGTTTTCACAAATGCCTGGATTGTTAAATTGGTTTTCTTTGTTTCATTGGATATGACCTATAATTGTAGGTCTAATACTGTTATGCATTTGTATTCCTGTTCTCCTAGTGTGTGTGCGGAAGGCAGTTGTTAGTCTTTTAAAGCCAGTAGAGAAGCATATGCTACTTTTCAAGAATTAACTTCAAGAAATAAGTGATTCCTTTTAAACAACTTTGTGAAATCATATACTGATTCCCCACCTGCATTTGCTTCAAGAAAATAATCATGTATATTGTGATTTTATCCAGAATTATAGCTGCTGGCTGTCCTCTCTTTTGTATTTTATCTCCCTGTTTGGTCCCAGGAGATGGCTGGTTAGCCAGAGATGGGTAAGATTCCTCATGATAGGAACAACGTAAGACAGGCACAGTCGCAAGGGACCTCAGGTGAGCAACGTGGGGGCCAACTGAGGTGAGGCATAGAACCTCACCCCTCCAGACGAGAGAGACACTGCCTGTGACAAGCTATGTCACAGTCCGAGCCCAGCTAATCATTATTCTGGTACCTTCCAAAAATACATGCATATGCATTTACATCAATTAAAAAAGGGGGAAATGTGGGATTCACTTATAATTTAAGTATAAGAATCATATGAATAATCATAGTTGACTTGATTGATTATAGTAACTGAATTAGTTTCTCTCATATGACTGCCTTTCATTGTTCACCTTGTGAGAACTTGTTCACTATGTTCCTTGCATTGTTCACCTTGTGGGAGCTTGTTCACTGTATTGGAACTTGTTTGTTGCATGGTGAGCAATAATGTCTTGTGTATTGAAAAGTTGTTAAGAGAAAAAACCTCAAAAGTTCACATCACAAGAAAAAATAATTTGTAACTATGTATGTTGAAGGATGTTAACTAAACTTACTGTGATAATCATTTCACAATAAAAAAAAAGTATAGAATTCAGTGGTTTTAGTATATTTACAGAGTGGTAATGCCATCTCCACCATCTAGGTTTAGAACATTTTCCTTACACCGAAAACAAAGCACCTTTACCTATTAGCAGTCATTGCCTACCCCTGCCCTGTCGACCATTAATCTACTTTCTGTCTCTATAAATTTGCTTATTCTGATTTTTCATGTAAACTGAATCATACAGTAGTATATGCTCTTTTGTGTCTGACTTCTTTCACTCAGTGTAATGCTTTTGAAGTTCATTTTTGATGTAGCACAGCCTAGTTCAATCTTTTTTATTGGCAAATACTATTCCATTATATGGATATGTTATATTTTGTTTATCCATTCATTAGTTGATGGGCATTTAGGTTGTTTCCACTTACTGGCTACTATGAATAATGCTGCTATGTACATTTATCTGCAAGGCTTTTGGGTGGGTTCATGTTTTCATTTCCTTTGAGTATATATACTTAGTAATGTGAATTGCTGCATCGGATGGTACTTGTATGTTTTAACCTTTTGAGAAACTGCTGAACTGTTTTTCTAAGTAGTTGCACCATATTGCAGTCCCACCAAATTCTCACCATTTCTACACATCTTCATCAATAC
The DNA here is from genome assembly GCA_032199065.1 of Smutsia gigantea. Lineage (NCBI taxonomy): Eukaryota > Metazoa > Chordata > Mammalia > Pholidota > Manidae > Smutsia > Smutsia gigantea. The sequence continues at coordinate 2,861 of JAVSCE010007700.1, read as the reverse complement.
TTGTTATTATCTCTTGTTTTGATTTTAGCAATCCTAATGGGTATGAAGTGGTATCTCATTGAATATAAAATTGACCATTAGTACACTGTTTTCATTTGCATTTCCCTAGTGATGTTGAGCATCTTCTCATGAACTTACTAGCCATTTATAAATTTTCTGTGGAGAAATCTATACAAATCCTTTGCTCATTATCTAATTTTTAATTAGTGAGTTTTAAGAGCTCTTTATCACTGGTACAGTTCTCTTTCAGATATGTGCTTTTCAATTATTTACTCCCATTCTGTGTGTTTTTTCATTTTCTTGATACAAAAGATTTTAATTTAGATATATCACAATTTTTCTATTTTTTTTATTTTGTTGTCTGTACTTTTGGTATTATATTTAACAAATTATTGCCTAATCCAAGTTCATAAAGATTTACTGGTCTGCTTTCCTCTAAGAGGTTTATAGTTTTAGCACTTACATTGTAGAACCTGAACAACATATTGTTATAATTTTTACTTTATAAAATCTTACATCTTTTAAAGAAGCTGAGAGACGAAAAGAGAGCAAGTACATATTTATAGAGTTAGTTATATTAGCTTTTCTATTTTTCATTCTTTTCACATATTTCTGTGGAATAGAGTGTTATGTTCTTATTCCAATATAGCCTTGCTTTTACCTGCTGCTTCTATGTTGTTATTGTCAAATACAAAATTTCTGTATGGTATTAGCCCAACAGTTGTATGCATATTATTTTATTGAGTTACACTTTAAATGAGTTAAGAAAAGAAAGGGAAGAAATAAGCAATTACAGTGCCTTTTATAATTATGTACATAATTACCTTTATTGGCACTGTGTTTTTTGTATGGATTCAAATTATTATTTGCTGTCATTTGCTTTCAGCCTGAAGAACTCTCTTAAGTATTTCATGTAAAGCAGATCTCCTAGCAACAAATTATCTCAGTTTTTTTCTGGGAATGTTTTGACTTCACCTTCATTGTTGAAAGATAGTTTTGCTGGAGCTAAAATCTTAGTTCACAGTTTTTTACTTTCAGTACTTTTAATATTTGATTCTGTGGCTTTCTGGTCTCCTCTGCTTCTGATGGCAAGTCAGCTACTAATCATATAGGGGTACCCTTGTGTGTGATGAGTCATTTTTCTCTTGTAACTTTCAAGATTTTCTCTTGTCTTTGCCTGTCAATATTTTGAGTATATTGTGTCTTGGTGTTTATCTCTATATTTATCTTCTTTAGAGTTTGTTGAACTTCTTGGATGTATAGATTAATAATGTTTTTCATCAGATTTGGGAAGATTTAAGCTATCGTTTCTTTGAATTTTTTTTTCTGCCTCTTTCTTTTTTTCTGTGGTGTTCTGTTAATTTTTCTTCATTCTTTTTTCTCGGTTCTTCAAATTGCATTTCTATCAATCTGTCTTTAAGTTCTCTTGTGAGTTCAAATCTATTTTTGAGCTACTATAGTGAATTTTCCATCTCAGTTTTTGTACTTTTCAACTCCACAATTACTATTTGTTTCTTTTTTAAATCATTTACATATCTTCATTGATATTCTATATTTGATGAAACATTCTCATCATTCTTTTCTCTAATTCTTTATACATGGTTACCTTTAATTCTGTGAACTTTTTGTAATAGCTGATTTGAAGTATATATCTGTTAAGTCTAACATCTGGGCCCTTTTAAAGTCAGCTTGTATTTATTGCCTTTTTTTTTCCTGCAAATGGGTTTGCTGTTTCTTTGCACATTTTTGGAGTATTTATTTAAAAGTGGACATTTTAGATAACACATTGTAGCAACTCTGTGAACTGCTAATCTTAGGGCTGGGAGTTAATGTTGTTTGCTTGGTTATTTACCTCTTTCTAGTGACTTGACTGAACTGACTGTGTGAAGTCTATTTTCTAGTGTACAGCTTCTGATGCCTGCTCAAATTTATTTTCTTTTTTTTTTATTTATTTTTCTAATATAATTTATTTTATTATCATTAATTTACAATTACATGTGCAATATTACGATTATTAAACTACCCCTTCATCAGGTCCCCCCCACCAACCCCATTACAGTCACTGTCCATCAGCGTAGTGAGATGTTACAGAATCACTACTTGTCTTCTCTGAGTTGTACTGCCCTCCCAGTGCCCCCCCAACATTACATCTGCTAATCGTAATGCCCCTTTTTCCCTCTTATCCCTCCCTTCCCGCCCATTTTCCCCAGTCACTTTCCCTTTGGTAACTATTAGTCCGTTCTTGGGTTCTGTGAGTCTGCTGCTGTTTTGTTCCTTCAGTATTTTTTCTTTGTTCTTATACTCCACATATGAGTGAAATCATTTGATACTTGTCTTTTTCGGCTTGGCTTATTTCACTGAGCATAATACCCTCTAGCTCCATCCATGTTGTTGCAAATGGTAGGATTTGTTTTCTTCTTATGGCTGAATAATATTCCATTGTGTATATGTACCACATCTTCTTTATCCATTCATCTACTGATGGACACTTAGGTTGCTTCCATTTCTTGGCTATTTTAAATAGTGCTGCAATAAACATAGGGGTGCATCTGTCCTTTTCAAATTGGGCTGCTGCATTCTTAGGGTAAATTCCTAGGAGTGGAATTCCTGGGTCAAATGGTATTTCTATTTTGAGTCTTTTGAGGAACCTCCACCCTGCTTTCCACAATGGTTGAACTAATTTGCAGTCCCACCAGCAGTGTAGGAGGGTTCCCTTTTCTCCACATCCTCGCCAACATTTATTGTTGTTTGTGTTTTGGATGTTGGCCATCCTCACTGGTGTGAGGTGATATCTCATTGTGGTTTTAATCTGCATTTCTCTGATGATTAGCGATGTGGAGCACCTTTTCATGTGCCTGTTG
>JAVSCE010007698.1:0-16349 GCA_032199065.1 Smutsia gigantea | reverse complement strand
TCCTACACTGCTGGTGGGAATGTAAATTGGTTCAACCATTGTGGAAAGCAGTATGGAGGTTCCTCAAAAAACTCAAAATAGAAATACCATTTGACCCGGGAATTCCACTCCTAGGAATTTACCCTAAGAATGCAGGATCCTGGTTTGAAAAAGACATATGCACCCCTATGTTTATCACAGCACTATTTATAATACCCAAGAAATGGAAGCAACCTAAGTGTCCATCAGTAGATGAATGGATAAAGAATATGTGGTACATATACACAATGGAATATTATTCAGTCATAAGAAGAAAACAAATCCTACCATTTGCAACAACATGGATGGAGCTAGAGGGTATTATGCTCAGTGAAATAAGCCAGGCAGAGAAAGACAAGTACCAAGTGATTTCACTCATCTGTGGAGTATAAGAACAAAGAAAAAAATGAAGGAACAAAACAGCAGCAGACTCACAGAACCCAAGAATAGACTAACAGTTACCAAAGGGAAGGGGACTGGGGAGGGTAGGTGGGAAGGGAGGGATAGGGGGAATAAGGGGCATTAGGCACATAATGTGGAAGGGGGGCACGGGGAAGGCAGTATAGCACAGAGAAGACAAGTAGTGACTATAGCATCTTACTATGCTGATGGACAGTGACTGCAATGGGATATGTGTTGGGGACTTGATAATGGGGGAAATCTAGTAACAACAATATTGGTCATGTAATTGTATATTAATGGTACCAAAAAAAAGTGTCATCTAAGCGTACTTTAAGTGAGCATAGAAAATAAGGACAAATGACTAACAAAATAAATTAAAATGTTGTTCATATTGTTCTATATAACAAGTAGTTAATGAAAGCAATAAGTAAATTGACAAATAAACTAAACATTAATCCTGAAGAAGAGAGGAGATAATACTAAAGCCCTTGGTGTTAAGATGCTCCATTGTGATAAAATTTGGGAAGCATTTGTTCCAGTTTATAGGACTAATAAAAATGCATTTAATGAAAAAAAGAAAGGAAGAAAGGAAGGAAGGCAGAATTTCTTTTTTCAGGAATGAGCAAATGCCAAAATAAAATAAAAAATTATTGAGAGTGACCAAAAGTGTATTCATGAAGAATAGAACATAAATGGTATACACATTATAGAAAAAAGAAAATGAGAAGTAGAAAAAGATATAAATTAGAGAAAATACTCTAATATATCTAATTGACAATTGTCAATTATTAGATTGTTGGATAGTGAGAAAAAAGTTATAAACAACCACTCCCAAAATCCCTCCTCCATAGTAAACAAATAATTGATGAGTGAGAACCAAATACCTGCCAAGTGGTATTATAGAAAGCACAAGATATTATGTCATTGAAGAGATGATCACTGGGATGGCCCAGAAAGTTAGCCATGAACAATGTCTGCAGTGATGCTCATATAATGAACAGGTGGCAGATTTGGGCCAATGAGATTTTCTCTACCAGCAACACATCCGGGTACCTGCTACTTAAAAACCTGTATATGTGTCTTTAATAAGGGATTTTCCTTCTCTTGTACCTTTTCCCTTTTACCAGCAGGAAAAACTTTCTCAGAAACTGCCTACCAGATATCATCTTCCATCCAATTATAAAGAACTCATATCAGTAACTATACCTATATTAGACAAAATATACTTTAAGCCAAAGACATTCACAAAGAAGGTCATTATATAATGATAAAAGGGTCAAGATGATATATAACATTTATAAATATGTACTCAACACCAGAGTACCTAAATGTATAAAGCAAATATTAACATTTCTGAATGGAGAAATACATGGCAGTACAATAACAGTAGGGTACTTCAATACCCCACTGTCAGCAATGGATAGATCATTCGACAGAAAAGCAGTAAGGAAATATTGGATTACAACTATATATTAGACCATATGGACCTAACAGACATATACAGAACATTCTATCGAACAGTAGCACATATTCTTCTCAAGTGCACATGGAATGTTCTCCAGAATAGATCATATTTTAGGCCACAAAACAAGCCTCAACGAGTTAAAGAAAACTGATATATCAACCATCTTTTCTGATAACAGTGGTAAGAAACGAGCAATAATTACCAGAAGAAAACAGGAATATTCACAAATATGTGAGGATTAAACAGTATGCTCTTATACAGTGGTCAAAGAAGAAATCGTAAAATATCTTGAGACAAATTAAACTGAAAATACAACATGCCAAAACTTTTGGGATGCAGCAATAAACAATACGAAAGGGAAGTTTATAGCAATAAATGTCTTCATTAAGAAAAAAGAAAGACAGACTTCCGGGAAGATGGCGGTGTGAGCAGGGCGGCAGAAATCTCCTCCCAACACTATATTTATCTACGAAAACACAGAAAATACATCTATTCCTAAAAGAGAGACGAGAATACACAGGAAAGCGCACAGCGTGCAGCTACACCCGAGAGGACTCGGCACCCCAAGAGGCGGGTAAGATACGGAGCCGCGACCCGGCGGGACCCGAGCCCTCCCCCACCCCAGCGCACCGGCGGGAGGAGAGGATTCAGAGCTGGGAGGGAGTGGAAGTACACCCCGCGAAGTAGCCAGCCCCGGGTGATCTGCGCGGGGAGCGCTGACCCACATTGCGCAGTGCAGCAGAGATTGGAGAGACAGAGGGGCAGGATCTGAGCGGGGAACGCGCCAGGGTGCTTGCAGCCGGCTCCGGGAAGGAAAAAAAAAAGTGCGCGCTTTCCTCAGCGGTCTTAAAGAGACAGGAGCCCAGCGGAGGAGCCGGATCGCCCCAGCACACTCAGCCCAGCAGGCTGGGAGTCCTGGGGAGTTTCAGACGCCTTAGCTGGCGACTGAGGAAGCGTAGCCATACTTAACACTTCTCACTGAGATCAACAGCCTCCTATTCGTTCCCACCCCTGCCAGAGCGATAAAGGGCCCTGCGGAGCGGCACAGTCACAGCTGTGGAATAGTGGGGCAATAGCGCCACCTAGAGCATTCCCACAGAATCTACGTCCGGTGGGCATTTTTTTGTTTTTTTTGTTTTGTTTTGTTTTTTGTTTTGTTTTTGTTTTTTCTTTTCTTTCTTTTTTTCTTTTTTTCTTTCTTTCTTTTTTTCTTTTTTTCTTTTTTTCTCTTTTTTTTTTTCTTCTCTTTTTAAAGTCTTAAAGAGCCCAGCTGACATACGTGGCAACTATCAGTGACCAAATTATACAGCCATGAAAAGACAGAGGAATATGGTTCAGACCAAAATCAACCAGACAACCCCAGAGAGGGAGTCTGAAGGGATGGAAATGCACAGCCTCCCTGAAAAAGAATTCAGAATAAAAGTCATAACCATGCTGATGGACCTACAGAGAAATGTGCAAGAGCTGAGGGAGGAAGTGAGGGAACTGAGGAAAGACAATGCAGAAATCAGACAAGCGATCAACGGGCTTAACAGCAGACTGGATGAGATGCAAGAGACTGTTAATGGAATAGAAAACAGAGAACAGGAGTACAGAGCAGCTGAGGCAGAGAGAGATAAAAGAATTTCTAGGAATGAAAGAATATTAAGAGAACTGTGTGACCAATCCAAACGGAACAATATTCGCATTATAGGAGTACCAGAGGAAGAAGAGAGAGAAAAAGGGATAGAAAGTGTCTTTGAAGAAATAATTGCTGAAAACTTTCCCTCGCTGGGGAAGGAAGTAGTCTCGCAGTCCACCGAAGCTCATAGATCTCCCAACACAAGGGACCCAAGGAAGACAACACCAAGACACATAATAATTAAGATGGCAAAGATCAAAGATAAAGACAGGGTATTAAAGGCAGCTAGAGAGAGAAAAAAGATCACCTACAAAGGAAAACCCATCAGACTATCATCAGACTTCTCAACAGAAACCTTACAGGCCAGAAGAGAATGGCATGATATATTTAATGTAATGAAACAGAAGGGCCTCGAACCAAGAACATTGTATCCAGCATGATTGTCATTTAAATATGACGGAGGGATTAAACAATTTCCAGACAAAGGAAAGTTGAGAGTTTGCCTCTCATAAACTACCACTACAGGATATCTTAAACGGACTGCTCTAGAGGGAAGCACCCTAAGGCTAAAAAGATGTCACCAGAGAAAATAAAATCATAGCAAAGAAAGCAGACCATCCAAATACTAACTAAAGGCAAAGAATAAAACACCTACTATAGAAAGAATGGAGGAGGAGGAATAAGAAGGGAGAGAAATAAAGAAACATCAGACTGTGTTTACAATAACTTAACAAGAAAGTTAAGTTAGATTGTTAGATAGTAAAGAAGCAACCCTTGAACCCTTGGTAACCACGAATCTAAAGCCAGCAATGGCAATAAGTACATACCTATCAATAATCACCCTAAATGTAAATGGACTGAATGCACCAATCAAAAGACACAGAGTAACAGAATGGATAAAAAAGCAAGACCCATCTATATGCTGCCTACAAGAAACTCACCTCAAATCCAAAGATATACACAGAGTAAAAGTGAAGGCATGGAAAAAGATATTTCATGCAAACAACAAAGAGAAAAAAGCAGGTGTTGCAGTACTTGTATCAGACAAAATAGACTTCAAAACGAAGAAAGTAGCAAAAGATAAAGAAGGACATTACATAATGATAAAGGGGTCAGTCCAACAAGAAGATATAACCATTATAAATATGTATGCACCCAACACAGGAGCGCCAGCATATGTGAGACAAATACTAACAGAATTAAAGGAGGAAATAGACAGCAATGCATTCATCTTAGGAGACTTCAACACACCACTCACTCCAGAGGACAGATCAACCAGACAGAAAATAAGTAAAGACACAGAGGCACTGAACAACACACTAGAACAGATGGACCTAACAGACATCTACAGAACTCTACACCCAAAAGCAACAGGATACACATTCTTCTCAAGTGCACATGGAACATTTTCCAGAATAGACCACATACTAGGCCACAAAAAGAACCTCAGTAATTTCAAAAATATTGAAATCCTACCAACCAACTTCTCAGATCACCAAGGTATAAAACTAGAAATAAATTTTAGAAAGAAATCAAAAAGGCTCACAAATACATGGAGACTTAACAACACTCTCCTAATTAATCAATGGGTTAACGACCAAATCAAAACAGAAATCAAAGAATATATGGAGACTAATGACAACAACAACACAAAGCCACAACTTCTGTGGGACGCAGCAAAGGCAGTTCTAAGAGGAAAGTATATTGCAATCCAGGCCTATTTAAAGAAGGAAGAACATTCCCAAATGAATAGTCTAAAGACACAATTACTGAAATTGGAAAAAGAAGAACAAATGAGGCCCAAAGTCACCAGAAGGAGGGACATAATAAAGATTAGAGAAGAAATAAATAAAATTGAGAAGAATAAAACAATAGAAAAAAATCAATAAAACCAAGAGCTGGTTCTTTGAAAAAATAAACAAAATAGATAAACCCCTAGCCAGACTCATTAAGAGAAAAAGAGAATCTACACACATAGACACAATCAGAAATGAGAAAGGAAAAATCACGACGGACCCCACAGAAATACAAAGAATCATAAGAGAATATTATGAGAATCTATATGCTAACAAGCTGGAAAACATAGAAGAAATGGACAACTTCTTAGAAAAATACAACCTTCCAAGACTGACCAAGCAAGAAACAGAAAAACTAAACAGACCAATCACCAGTGACGAAATCGAATTGGTAATCAAAAAACTACCCAAGAACAAAACCCCTGGGCCTGATGGATTCACCTCTGAATTCTACCAGACATATAGAGAAGAAATAACACCGATTCTCCTTAAAGTTTTCCAAAAAATAGAAGAGGAGGGAATACTTCCAAACTCATTCTATGAAGCCAGCATCACTCTAATACCAAAACCGGGCAAAGACCTCACCAAAAAAGAAAATTACAGATCAATATCCCTGATGAACGTAGATGCAAAAATACTCAACAAAATATTAGCAAACCGAATTCAAAAATACATCAAGAGGATCATACACCATGATCAAGTGGGATTCATCCCAGGGATGCAAGGATGGTACAACATTCGAAAATCCATCAACATCATCCACCACATCAACAAAAAGAAGAACAAAAACCACATGATCATCTCCATAGATGCTGAAAAAGCATTTGACAAAATTCAGCATCCATTCCTGATTAAAACTCTCAACAAAATAGGTATAGAGGGCAAGTACCTCAACATTATAAAGGCTATATATGATAAACCCACAGCTAAATTCATACTTAACGGGGAGACGCTGAAAGCTTTTCATCTAAGATCGGGAACAAGACAAGGATGCCCACTCTCTCCACTGTTATTCAACATAGTACTGGAGGTCCTAGCCACAGCAATCAGACAAAACAAAGACATACAAGGCATCCAGATTGGTAAAGAAGAAGTCAAATTGTCACTATTTGCAGATGACATGATACTGTACATAAAAAACCCTAAAGACTCCATTCCAAAACTACTAGAACTAATATCTGAATTCAGCAAAGTTGCAGGATACAAAATTAACACACAGAAATCTGTTGCTTTCCTATACACTAATGATGAACTAACAGAAAGAGAAATCAGAAAAACAATTCCATTCAAATTGCATCAAAAAGAATAAAATACCTAGGAATAAACCTAACGAAGGAAGTGAAAGACCTGTACTCTCAAAACTACAAGACACTCCTAAGAGAAATTAAAGAGGACACTAACAAATGGAAATGCATCCCATGCTCTTGGCTAGAAGAATAAATATTGTCAAAATGGCTATACTACGTAAAGCAATCTACAGATTCAATGCAATCCCTATCAAACTACCAACAGCTTTCTTCAATGAACTGGAACAAATAATTCTAAAATTCATATGGAACCACAAAAGACCCCGAATAGCCAAAGCAATCCTGAGAAGGAGGAATAAAACAGGGGGAATTACACTCCCTGACTTCAAGCTCTACTACAAAGCCACAGTAATCAAGACAATTTGGTATTGGCACAAAAACAGACCCACAGACCAGTGGAACAGAATAGAAAATCCAAACATTAACCCAAACATATACAGTCAATTAATATTTGATAAAAAGTGCCTTGGATATACAATGGGGAGATGACAGCCTCTTCAGCAGCTGGTGTTGGAAAAACTGGACAGCTACATGTAAGAGAATGAAACTGGACTACTGTCTAGCCCCATACACAAAGGTAAACTCAAGGTGGATCAAAGACCTGAATGTAAGTCATGAAACCATAAAACTCTTAGAAAAAAACATAGGCAAAAATCTCTTGGACATAAACATGAGCAACTTCTTCATGAACATATCTCCCCGGGCAAGGGAAACAAAAGCAAAAATGAACAAGTGGGACTATATCAAGCTGAAAAGCTTCTGTACAGCAAAGGACACCATCAGTAGAACAAAAAGACATCCTACAGTATGGGAGAATATATTCATAAAAAACGTATCTGATAAAGGGTTGACGTCCAAAATATATAAAGAACTCATGCACCTTAACAAACAGAAAGCAAATAATCCAATTAAGAAATGGGCAGAGGACATGAATAGACACTTCTCCAAAGAAGAAATTCAGATGGCCAACAGGCACATGAAGAGATGCTCCACATCGCTAATCATCAGAGAAATGCAGATTAAAACCACAATGAGATATCACCTCACACCAGTGAGGATGGCCAACATCCAAAACACAAACAACAACAAATGTTGGCGAGGATGTGGAGAAAAGGGAACCCTCCTACACTGCTGGTGGGAATGCAAATTAGTTCAACCATTGTGGAAAGCAGTATGGAGGTTCCTCAAAAAATTCAAAATAGAAATACCATTTGACCCAGGAATTCCACTCCTAGGAATTTACCCTAAGAATGCAGCAGCCCAATTTGAAAAGGACAGATGCACCCCTATGTTTATTGCAGCACTATTTACAATAGCCAAGAAATGGAAGCAACCTAAGTGTCCATCAGTAGATGAATGGATAAAGAAGATGTGGTACATATACACAATGGAATATTATTCAGCCATAAGAAGAAAACAAATCCTACCATTTGCAACAACATGGATGGAGCTAGAGGGTATTATGCTCAGTGAAATAAGCCAAGCCGAAAAAGACAAGTATCAAATGATTTCACTCATATGTGGAGTATAAGAACAAAGAAAAAAATGAAGGAACAAAACAGCAGCAGACTCACAGAACCCAAGAACGGACTAATAGTTACCAAAGGGAAAGGGACTGGGGAAAATGGGCGGGAAGGGAGGTATAAGAGGGAAAAGGGGGCATTAGGATTAGCAGATGTCATGTTGGGGGGGCACGGGGAGGGCAGTGCACCTCAGAGAAGACAAGTAGTGATTCTATAGCATCTCACTACGCTGATGGACAGTGACTGTAATGGGGTTGGTGGGGGGGACCTGATGAAGGGGTAGTTTAATAACCATAATATTGCACATGTAATTGTAGATTAATGATAATAAAATAAATTATATTAAAAAAGAAAAAAAAAGATCTCAAATAAAGAACCTAACTTTGCATTTCAAGGGAAAAGAACAAACTAAATCCAAAGTTAGTTGTACAACAGAAATAACAAAGATCTGAACAGAAATAAATGACATGGAGACCACAAAAATCATAGGAAATATCAATGAAACTAATAGCTATTTTTACAAACTGATTTACCAAGAAAAAAAGAGAGAGGATGCAGATAAAATTATAAAGAAAAGAGGAGACATTACAGCTGATACCACACAAATACAAAAGATCAAAAATGACTATTATGAACTATTTTACACTGACAAATCAGACATCTAGAAAAATGGTTAAATTCCTAGGAATATAAAACCTGTGAAGGCTGAATCATGAAGAAATAGAAAATCTGATCAGACCGCCATAAAAATAATTAACTAGTTTCACTGTCATAAGTGGGCAAGCCTTCGACGTCCTCACAGCTCATGTCCTTACTTGTCCTTCTGCTCGGAAGGCTTTTTTCCATACCTGTCCTAACTGCTGAAGCAGAACTGAATTAGATAGTGATCTTTCCATAAGCTTTACCCATGGCAGCATGCACACCTCTGTCTACAAACTCACATCTATCCCTATTATGACACTATCCCACTGCATTAATTGCTAGCCTGCCTCTGTCCCCACTAAGTGGAATCAGCCTAAGAACATTGGTCTTGTTTTTTTCTTATTTTTATATCATCAGAATTTAGCACACTTGACACAATTTTGCGGCTGAGTTTCAGATCACATAATAAATGAATAAATGGATGAATGGGAAGGAAGGAATGGAAGGAGGAAGGAAGGGGGAAAAGTAAGAAAAGAACAAAAATTTATGTCCTCTTGCCCAATAAAAATGTAAAAACATAATAGTGTTGGTTTTGGGGGTAAAGAGATGGGATCAGAAGCACATGGTATGGTAAGATGCAAGTGTATTTTTAGAGAAAATAAATTATAGTGTGCTTCTTGTATAGGAAACTGTAAACCTATCACTTCTTGCTGTAAATCTGGCCCTCTGTGGAATAAAGCCACCCTGTAATCTCGGTGTTTTTCATAAAATAGTATTCTATTCTTCAGAAGAGTAAAATGATCTAATCTGCAGTTGCAGTTCCCCCCATCTAAAAAAAAAAGAGGATTATTGAAATTTATAGATTTGGCCATGGCAAAATGGCATTTATGTTTTTCAGAGTTAAAATGAAATAAAATATATAACTTGTTGGGTTTTGCTTTCATGACAAATAGGCACTGACAAATACATACCACATTACCATCCTTGATTGCTCTGATGGAACTCATTTTCATCTTGTGTTCCTCTAATTACATGAAAATTGCATACTTTTTATGCATGACACATTTTGCACAGCTTTAGCAAAAGGTTGTGAAGAGAGGGAAAAAAAAACACTTATCAGTTTTTTCCCCTTTCACAGCAGCAATTGATCATCTTCCCAGCAATCAATCTTGCTTTATGGGCCTACTTTTCTCCACTATTGTTGTAACCAAGTGGCAGCAGAAAGACACTGTACACAAAAAAATATGGTGGAGATTTTTAGGTGTTTTCTCTACTCTTAATAGATGAGATTTAGGATGCCCTTTCTTTCCAACGATGGTTCTGAGTTGTTTTCTTCACTTCTCACTCCCCTTTCTGCCTAGATTTGAAGCTTTTCATTTTAGAAAGAGTGATATGACTCCTAAGAATCCTGCCCCACCCCTTATTTCTTATTCAAGCTACTTTACGTTTATAGAGACCATTAAGACTTTTAACACACTTTCTTATCAATGTTTTTCTCATTTTAGCTTCATGATTAAATGGGATATATTTAGAGAAGATAATTTTAATCTGCATTTTGAAGATGAAGAAATTGAATGATTATATGACTTCTGACTTGTCTAAATTGATGTGATTTATTTGTTTTGAATCTTGAAGTTGATTCAGAAGTCCTGGCTTCCAGTCCCAGATTTCCCCAAAAGGTTTGCCTTCTCTTTATTGAAGAAGTGGGGAAATAATTTTTATGCTCCGTATCCCTAAAATGCATACAAAGAACACATCAATAACAAATACAAGAGAAAATTACAGGCAATCAATAGGGTGTTCCTTTTCCCATTCTTTATTTCTGTTCTTTCTGAGAAAGAAGGCATTGGCATTCACAGGAAGCTCAGCATCATTGCATTTAACTCGAAAGGGATTGCGGAAGGCACATCTCATTCCTTGAAAATAATGACAAATTATGCAATTTTTGTTTTACCCAACTAGATTGAAAACGCCTGGGGAATAGCCAAGCTGCCTGGCAAAGGGAGGCATTTGATGTTTGGGGCTTTGGAGCTAAGGGAACGACATTGCTTTTTAAACAGCTGCAGACTCCTAAAGCTTTGCTCGCTTCGCTTTTTTGGACAGGCACAACACCTGACCAACTTCGGGAGAACAAAGCCTCCATCTGGACCTAAGGGAAAGAGAGCTGGTCGCCTGTGGAGCTGCAGAGAACAAGGCTCTGCTTCCTTTGAAGTGCTGGTGTTCTTCTTAATCACCTGGCAAAGTCTTAATTTAAAAGAGGAACTCTTAGAGAAGGGGGAATCTCAAGTATATTTGGCTTTCATATCAAATCTACTTACCTTTCGTCAGGTTTATTAAAACTGGTGATGTGTTAATTGTGAACCCCTTTTGTATCTGAACATGTAGTACTGCCATTAGGGTCTCCCTCATTGCTCTGTTTGATCCCGGGCCATGCTCACATTGCTGTCTTTGCCCTGGAGTAATTATTTCTGGGGATAAACACTGTGATGTCAGGCACACTGGATTATAATTGTTGCAGAGTAAACACAAGGGAACTTCAGGTCTTAGAATGCCTAATTAGACAACAATAAATTCATTGTGGGATGGATGAAATACAGAAGCCCAGGAAGTACTGCATTTTTCACCATTATATACTATATACACTAATGTATTTCATATCTTTATTCTTATGAAGTAAATATTCTACAGGAATTCTCTTATCTTTTTACAAAGGTATGTGAAAGATCCACTTTGGAGAAATGTATAAAATCCATAAACCTATAGTCTCAGGAGTAGTCAGCTCCATATTGTGTGTGTGTGATATGTCAGTGATCCAGGACATGCACATAACCCAACTTCCACCATGGAGTGCTACTTAAAAAAAATAGGGCATAAGTGAGTTCTTGATTTTATGCTTGGCTTTGGTTCCTGGATGAAGCCATATGTTGGGGATACAAGAAACATGTAATTCTTGCCATAAAAGAGTTTGTAATCTATATGATAGAAATAAAATCATCTGAGACTACAACTGCAAAAATAGAATTAAGCATCAAAAAGTATCAGTGAGAAATCATAGCAGGAGAATCTTAGTTAAAGAAATAACAAGTTTCAGGGAACTTCAGTTGGAGATAAACTTAAAAAGTTGCATGAAGTTATGAAGAGAGGGACAGTATGTTTTTAGTGTTGATGAATTAAAGAGAAAATGTGTGTAAGGAATAAACCATCAGAGTTTCAAGGGAAGACTCTCAGCATGTCATAACAGCAGTTTTGAAAAGATCTCGGGGTTAATGAAGACATCTTTAGGCAATCATTAGATTGCAAATTTAGATGAAGGTCGACTCTTAACTTTGAGTGGAGTGAGTGTGTGCGGGGGGTGGGGGGCACTTTTGTTCTCTTCTCACATCACTCTACAGATTTTCATGAGATGCCTCACCCAGCTACAGTCCCCTAGACTATGCTCCATACTCAAAATATTGCTCTTAATATCAATCACATCAACCTTTCCCTTTGGGGCCTCTTTCCAGCTGAATCAGGATAACAGAGTGATCAACAAAATGAGTTTACACCAAGTAGCATATCTGTGACTGTAGTAATGCATGACAGTCTCGCAAGACTGCTTTATTTGCAAAGGGTATTCCTAACTCAAAGAACCAGTGGAACTCCTTTCAAGGACTGTATGACTGGCGCACTTTGGGGAAATAGGAGGACATCCCAGTATCCCTCAGTTCTCTCCACATAAGTGTCTGTCTACTTCCTGAAATGAACCTTAGGACAGAAAAGGACTTGCTCTTTGGCCCTGTAGACATTCAGAGGCCTGTAAACAATGGTGCTTGTCATTGGGGTTGGGAATAGAAAAATGGGTGGGGAGGTGGTGCTCACAAAATCTCATTCAGAGAATTATTTATTAATCTAGTTTGTAGTTTATGCTCATAGCATCTGTAATAAATAAACACACTCCAGAAGAAAGCACAACTTAACAAGGAGTAGATGAGATTGAATGTGACGACTCCAGCCCTGTACAAGAGGCACTGGCCCATTAAATGAATGTGCACAGCTACTTCTTAATGCTCTCCCTAAGTAATCAATTTCTGAAAATATCAAATAATTTTAAAACAGCCCTGTCTGACCTCACTCTCCAGTGACGCTGGGCCAGACTTTGCTGATTTGCCTACCTATTTTTTAATCAATCAGATTTGACATTTTTTGGTTTTTGGTTTCTTTCCCTTGCTTACATCTGCTTACCTTCTCTAGTTCATGGCAATATTAAATGGTATCTGCCCTCCCTCAAGGTTAGGGCCCCACACTGTAGCTTAATATTTATAGGTTTGGATGTCTTTTGAAACAGCAGCAGAGGAATCTAAATGCCACTGCAAGAGTCTAGAACATTCTGATGCTGTACTAGGATTTGATTTCTATCCCAAGAAAGAAACCTGGGATGCCCAGAGTCTGAACACAGACAAAATTTGAAAAAGAAGAACTGTCAGCCTGAAATATATTCTGTCAGACTTTTGAAAGAGAGTTCATTCAGGAAAAAGGGTTAAGAAAATCTGATTTGAAAATCTCCTTTCTCTTTTTGATTGACTAAATTCACCAAGTCATTCTAAAATAAATTTTTCTAGCTTCCCAACTCACAGGGGATATCTGCGAAATGTTTTTATAGATTCTG
The DNA here is from genome assembly GCA_032199065.1 of Smutsia gigantea. NCBI lineage: Eukaryota > Metazoa > Chordata > Mammalia > Pholidota > Manidae > Smutsia > Smutsia gigantea. Next base: position 2,930 of record JAVSCE010007698.1, on the reverse strand, counting down.
ATTTTTAATAAATATTATATATATTAAAACCTCCCTATTCGTTTGTTTCTTTTTGGTCTCTACCCCCCTCTTATTGTTTTTCTCCTTTCTTTTTCTACTCATCCTTACTCCTCTTCCTCTTCTACCTTCACTTTGTCATCATCCTTATTTTGAATATAATTATATGTATTTGCTATGGATTGAATATCTGTGTGCTCCAAAAGTTCATATGTTGAAACCTAAGTCCCAGTATGACAGTATTCAGAGGTGGAGCCTGTGGGAAGTGATTATGTCATGACAGTGGACACTCATGAATGGGTTTAGTGCCCTTCTAGGAGGCTCCAGAGAGCCACCTCACCTCCTACTGTCAAATAAGGACACAGAGAAGAAGGATACACATGAACCAGGAAGCAGGTCCTCACTAGACACTGAATCAGAGATTGAATCTGTTGACACTAAATGACCAGACTATTGATCTTGGCCTTCCCAGCCTTCAGAAGTATCTGAAATCAATTTCTGTTGTTTATAAGCCACCCAGTCTATGGTATTTTGTTATAGCAGCCCAAGTGGGCTAAGTCAGAATCATAATATATCTTAATAAGCATGGAATACCAGGATATGAGAAAGGGAGTTATCATGAAAAGTTAGGGGAATTGATGTTTTCAAATCACAGAGGAGGAGGAAGCAAGGTTAGTAATATCAATTTAGTAATATTAGTAAGATTGGAAATGATGCTCTTTTTTAGAAAAAATAATAAGTGCCTTAGGTAAGGGAAGAAGTTGCTTTGACAGATGAAAATATGGCAATTCAGGAAAATAATTTGGATTCTCAGGAAGTGAGTTTTTACCAAAATATTAATTGTGATAATATGGGATGTGCCTAAGGGGTAAATGGCTGACATATACAGAAACTTGGTGTTTGTTCTAAAATTGCTAGAAAGAATGGGCAAATCTTTGCCTGTTCAGTAAATTGTATTGAGAAAACTGGACAGCTACATGCAGAAGAATGAAACTTGATGACTCTCTTACACCATACACAAAAATAAACTGAAAATGGATTAAAGACCTAAGAATAAGACCTGAAATATAAAACTCCTAAAGGGAAACATAGGCTGTAAACTTGATTATTAGCAATAGCAATATTTTTTCTGGATATGTCTCCCTAACGAGAAAAAAAAAGCAAAAATAAATAAGTGGAACTATGTCAAATGAAAAAGCTTCTGCACAGCAAAGGAAACCATCAACAAAATGAAAAGGGAGCCTACAGAATGCGAGAATATATTTGCAAATAATATATTTGACAAAGGGTTAATCCAAAATATATAAAAACTTATATAACCCAACATCAAAAAGACCAAACACCTGATTAAAAAATGGGCAGAGGACCTGAATAGACATTTTTCCAAAAATGACATACAAATGGCCAAGAGATACATGAAAAGATGCTCAGCATCAGTATTCATGAGGGAAATGCCAATCAAAAGAATATGATATCACCTCCTAACAGTCAGAATGGCTAATATAAAAAGACAATAACAAGTTGGTAAGGATGTGGAAAAAAGGGAAACCTCATCACTATTGATAAGAATGTTAGTTGGTATAGGCACTATGGAAAACAGTATGCAGGTTCATCAAGGAATTAAAACTAGACCTACCATATGACCCGGCAATTCTACTTCTGGGTATTTACCCAAAGGAAAAAAAAAATCACTAATTCAAAAATATATATGCAACATATGTTTGTTGCAGCATTATTTACAATTATTTAAAACATTTACTTCTAAAATATAAGAGCAGCCTAAGTGTCCACCAACAGATGAATGAATTAAGAAGATGTGGAGACCTATAGAGGACTTCCGGGAAGATGGCGGTGTGAGCAGGGCGGCAGAAATCTCCTCCCAACACTATATTTATCTACGAAAACACAGAAAATACATCTATTCCTAAAAGAGAGACGAGAATACACAGGAAAGCGCACAGCGTGCAGCTACACCCGAGAGGACTCGGCACCCCAAGAGGCGGGTAAGATCCGGAGCCGCGACCCGGCGGGACCCGAGCCCTCCCCCACCCCAGCGCACCGGCGGGAGGAGAGGATTCAGAGCCGGGAGGGAGTGGAAGTAAACCCCGCGAAGTGGCCAGCCCCGGTGATCTGCGCGGGGAGCGCTGACCCACATTGTGCAGTGCAGCGGAGATTGGAGAGACAGAGCAGCAGGATCTGAGCGGGGAACGCGCCAGGCTGCTTGCAGCCGGCTCCGGGAAGGAAAAAAAAAGTGCGCGCTTTCCTCAGCGGTCTTAAAGAGACAGGAGCCCAGCGGAGGAGCCGGATCGCCCCAGCACACTCAGCCCAGCAGGCTGGGAGTCCTGGGGAGTTTCAGACGCCTTAGCTGGCGACTGAGGAAGCGTAGCCATACTTAACACTTCTCACTGAGATCAACAGCCTCCTATTCGTTCCCACCCCTGCCAGAGCGATAAAGGGCCCTGCGGAGTGGCACAGTCACAGCTGTGGAATAGTGGGGGCAATAGCGCCACCTAGAGCATTCCCACAGAATCTACTTCCGGTGGGCATTTTTTTTTGTTTTTTTTTGTTTTTTGTTTTGTTTTTGTTTTTTCTTTTCTTTCTTTTGTTTCTTTTTTTCTTTCTTTTTTTCCTTTTTTTTCTTTTTTTCTCTTTTTTTTCTTCTCTTTTTAAAGTCTTAAAGAGCCCAGCTGACATACGTGGCAACTATCAGTGACCAAATTATACAGCCATGAAAAGACAGAGGAATATGGTTCAGACTAAAATCAACCAGACAACCCCAGAGAGGGAGTCTGAAGGGATGGAAATGCACAGCCTCCCTGAAAAAGAATTTAGAATAAAAGTCATAACTATGCTGATGGACCTACAGAGAAATGTGCAAGAGCTGAGGGAGGAAGTGAGGGAACTGAGGAAAGACAATACAGAAATCAGACAAG
>JAVSCE010007697.1:0-11402 GCA_032199065.1 Smutsia gigantea | reverse complement strand
GAGTGGAAGAGCAAGTCCGTGAAATAACCAGCCTCGGTGGTCTGCGCCAGGAGTGCTGACACACATCGCGCAGTGCATCGGACATTGGAGACCCAGAAGGTGCAGCTTTTGAGCCGGGAATGCACCGGGACCATGCAGCCAGCGCCCCGGGACAAGAGAAAAGTGCATGCCGTTTGTAGCAGTCTCGGAGAGACGGGGGGCTCAGCAAGAGAACACCATCACCCCGACGGGCTCAGCCCTGCAGGCTGGAAGTCAGGGGAAACTTCGGTCCCCTTTGCTGGTGATGGAGAGAAGGGAGCAGACATGCTGAACCTTTATACAAAAAACAATAGCCTCCCATTTTCCTGCCATGGACAGACCTACAAAAAAGTGGCGTGGCCGCGGCTGTGGATTAGTGGTGGAACAGGGACACCTACAGCATGCTTAGAGAATCCACTCCAGGTGGGCTTTTTTCTTTTTCTTTTTCTTTCATTTTTCTCCTTTCTTTCCTTTTTCTTTTTCCCTTTCCTTTTCCTTCTATCTTCTTTCTCTCCTTTCTCTCACTTGCTTCTTTTTCTTTTGCTTGTTTGTCTTTTTTTCCTTGTTTTTTTATAAGCATTATAAAGCCCAGCTGACATATGTGGCACCTACCAGCGACCACTCCTATTAACATGACAAGACAGATGAACATGATACAGACAAAAATCACCAAGAACAAGAAAACAACCCCTGAGAAGGAACCTGAAGGGATGGAAATGCAGAATCTTCCTGAAAAAGAATTCAGAATAAAAGTAATAACCATGCTGATGGATCTACAGAGAAATATGCAAGAGCTAAGGGAGGAAGTCAGGGAAGTCAGGAAAGATAATGCAGAAATGAGAAAAGCGATCGACAGGCTCAGCAGCAGAGTGGACGAGATGCAAGAGGCTGTTAATGCAATAGAAATCAGAGAACAGGAACACAGAGCAGCTGAGGCAGAGAGAGATAAAAGGATCTCTAGGAATGAAAGAATATTAAGAGAACTGTGTGACCAATACAAACGGAACAATATTCACATTATAGGAGTACCAGAGGAAGAAGAGAGAGAAAAAGGGATAGAAAGGGTCTTTGAAGAAATAATTGCTGAAAACTTCCCCATGCTGGGGAAGAAAATTGTCTCCCATTCCATGGAAGCCCACAGATCTCCTAAAAAACGGGACCCCAGGAAGACAACACCAAGACACATAATAATTAAAATGGCAAACATCAAAGAAAAGGACAGAGTATTAAAGGCAGCTAGAGAAAGAAAAAAGATCACCTTCAAAGGAAAACCCATCACATTAACATCAGACTTCTCAATAGAAAAATTACAGGCTAGAAGAGAAGGCCATGATATATTTAACGCAATGAACCAGAAGGGCATCAAACCAAAAACACTGTATCCAGCACGATTATCATTTAAATATGACGGAGAGATTAAACAATTTCCAGACAAGCAAAAGTTGAGAGAATTTGCCACCCATAAACCAACTCTACAGGATATCTTAAAGGAACTTCTCTAGAGGGAAGCACTCCTAAGGCTAAAAAGGGGTCACTAGAGAAAATAAAAACATAGCAAAGAAAGCAGACAATCGAAACACTAACTAAAGGCAATGAATAAAACACCTAGTATATAAAGAATGGAGGAGGAAGACTAAGACGGGAGAGAAATAAAGAAACATCAGACTGTGTTTACAATAACTTAACAAGAAAGTTAAGTAGGATAGTTAGGTAGTTAAGAAGCAACCCCCGAACCTTTGGTAACCACGAATATAAAGCCAACAATGGCAATAAGTACATATCTTTCGATAATCACCCTAAAGGTAAATGGACAATATGCACCAATCAAAAGACACAGAGTTACAGAATGGATAAAAAAGCAAGACCCATCTATATGCTGCCTACAAGAAACTCACCTTAAACAGAAAAATATCCCCAGACTAAAAGTAAAGGGATGGAAAAAGATATTTCAAGCAAAATCAAGGAGAAAAAAGCAGGTGTTGTAGTACTTGTACCAGACAAAAGAGACTTAAAAACGAAGAAAGCAGCAAGACATAAAGAAGGACGTTGCATAATGATAAAGGGGTCAGTCCAACAAGAGGATATAACCATTTTAAATATATATGCACCCAACACAGGAATGCCAACATATGTGAAACACATACTAACAGAATTAAAGGAGGAAATAGAGAGCAATGCATTCATTTTAGGTGACTTCAACACACCACTCACTCCAAAAGACAGATCAACCAGACAGAAAATAACTAAAGACACAGAGGCACTGAACAACACACTAGAACAGATGGACCTAACAGACATCTACAGAACTCTACACCCAAAAAGAACAGGATACACATTCTTTTCAAGTGCACATGGAACATTTACCAGAATAGACCACATACTAGGCCACAAAAAGAACCTCAGTAAAATTGAAAATATTGAAATTATACCAACCAATTTCTCAGATCAGCAAGGTATTAAACTAGAATTAAACTTTAGAAAGAAAACAAAAAGCTTAAAACACAGGGAGACTAAACAACATTCACCTAAAAATCAATGGGTCAATGACCAAATCAAAACAGAAATCAAAGTGTATCTATAGACAAATGACAACAACAACAAAAAGCCACAGCTTCTGTGGGATGCAGCAAAGGCAGTTCTAAGAGGAAAGTATATTGTAAACCAGGCCTATCTAAAGAAAGAAGAACATTCCCAAATGAAGAGTCTAAAGACACAATTACTGAAATTGGAAAAAGAAGAACAAATGAGACCCAAAGTCACCAGAAGGAGGGACATAATAAAGATCAGAGAAGAAATAAATAAAACTGAGAAGAACAAAACAATAGAAAAAACCAATGGAACGAAGAGATGGTTCTTTGGAAAAATAAACAAAATAGAGAAGCCCCTAGCCAGATTCATTAAGAGAAAAAGAGAATCTACACACATAAACAGAATCATAAATGAGAAGGAAAAATCACGACAGACCCCAAAGAAATACAAACAATTATAAAAGAATACTATGAGAATCTATATGCTAGCAAGCTCGAAAACTTAGAAGAAAAGGACAACTTCGTAGAAAAATACAACCTTCCAAAACTGACAAAACAAGAAACAGAAAAACTAAACAGAACAATCAACAGAATGGAAATTGAAGCGGTAATAAAAAACTACAAAGAACAAAACCTCTGGACCAGATGGACTCACCTCTGAATTCTACCAGACATATAGAGAAGAAATAACACCCATTTTCCTTAAAGTTTTCCAAAAAATAGAAGAGGAGGGAATACTTCCAAACTCATTTTATGAATCCAGCATCACTCTAATACCAAAACCGGGCAAAGACCTCACCAAAAAAAAATGACAGACCAATATCCCTGATGAACGTGGATACAAAAATACTCAACAAAATATTAGCAAGCCGAATTCAAAAATACATCAAGAGGATCATACACCAAGATCAAGTGGGATTCATCCCAGGGATGCAAGGATGGTACAACATTGGAAAATCCATCAACATCATCCACCACATCAATAAAACAAACAAAAACCACATGATCATCTCCATAGATGCTGAAAAAGCAGTTAAGAAAATTCAGCATCCATTCATGATTAAAACTCTCAATAAAATGGGTATAGACGACAAGTACCTCAACATCATAAAGGCCATATATGACAAACCCACAGCTAACATCATACTTAACAGCAAGAAGCTAAAAGCTTTCGTCTAGGATCGGGAAGAAGACAGGGATGCCCACTCTCTCCACTGTTATTCAATATAGTTCTGGAGGTCCTAGCCATGGCAATCAGACAAAACAAAGACATACAAGGCATCCAGATTGGTAAAGAAGAAGTCAAATTGTCACTATTTTCAGATGACATGATATTGTACATAAAAAACCCTAAAGACTCCACTCCAAAACTACTAGAACTAATTTCTAAATTCAGAAAAGTTGCAGGAAACAAAATTAACACACAGAAATCTGTTGCTTTCCTATACACTAATGATCAAGTAACAGAAAGAGAAATCAGAAAAACAATTCCATTCACAATTGCATCAAAAACAATAAAATACCTAGGAATAAACCTAATGAAGGAAGTGAAAGACCTGTACTCTGAAAACTACAAGACACTCCTAAGAGAAATTAAAGAGCACACTAACAAATGGAAACTCATCCCATGCTCTTGGCTAGGAAGAATAAATATTGTCAAAATGGTATACTACCGAAAGCAATCTACAGATTCAATGCAATCCCTATCAAACTACCAACAGCTTTCTTCAATGAACTGGAACAAAAACTTTTAAAATTCATATGGCACAGCAAAAGACCCCAAATAGCCAAAGCAATCCTGAGAAGGAGGAATAAAACGGGGAATTATGCTCCCTGACTTCAAGCTCTACTACAAAGTCACAGTAATCAATGCAATTTGGTACTGTCACAAAAACAGAACCACAGATCAGTGGAACAGAATAGAAAATCCAAACATTAATCCAAACACATACATTCAATTAATATTTGATAAGGGAGCCTTGGATATACATTGGGGAGATGATGGTCTCTTCAGCAGCTGGTGTTGGAAAAACTGGACAGCTACATGTAAGAGAATGAAACTGGACTACTGTCTAACCCCATGCACAAAGGTAAACTCAAGGTGGATCAAAGACCTGAATGTAAGTCATGAAACCATAAAACTCTTAAAAATATATATAGGCAAAAATCTCTTGGACATAAACATGAGCGACTTCTTCATGAACATATCTCCCCGGGCAAGGGAAACAAAAGCAAAAATGAGCAAGTGGGAGTGTATCAAGCTGAAAAGATTCTGTACAGCAAAGGACACCAACAGTAGAACAAAAAGACTTCCTACAGTATGGGAGAATATATTCATAAATGATGTTTCCGATAAGGGGTTGACATCCAAATATATAAGAACTCACACACCTCAACAACCAAAAGCAAATAGTGCAATTAAGAAATGGGCAGAAGACATGAATAGACACATCTCCAAGGAAGAAATTCAGATGGCCAACAGGCACATGAAAAGATGCTGCACATCACTAATCAGAGAAATGCAGATTAAAACCACGAGATGCCACCTCACACCAGTGAGGATAGCCAACATCCAAAAGACAAACCACAACAAATGTTGGCGGGGATGTGGAGAAAAGGGAACCCTCCTACACTGCTGGTGGGAATGCAAATTAGTTCAACCATTGTGGAAAGCATTATGGAGGTTCCTCAAAAAACTCAAAATAGAAATACCATTTGACCCAGGAATTCCACTCCTAGGAATTTACCCTAAGAATGCAGCAGCCCTCTTTGAAAAAGACAGATGCACCCCTATGTTTATCGCAGCAGTATTTATAATAGCCTAGAAATGGAATCAAGCTAAGTGTCCATCAGTAGATGAATGGATAAAGAGGATGTCGTACATATACACAATGGAATATTATTCAGCCATAAGAAGAACACAAATCCTACCATTTGCAACAACATGGATGGAGCTAGAGGGTATTATGCTCAGTGAAATAAGCCAAGCTGAAAAAGACAAGTACCAAATGATTTCACTTATATGTGGAGTATAAGAACTAAGAAAAAATCTGAAGCAACAAAGGAGCAGCAGACTCACAGAACCCAAGAACGGACTAACAGTTACCAAAGGGAAAGGGAATTTGGAGGACGGGTGGGTAGGGAGGTACAAGGGGGAAAATGGGCATTATGATTAGCAGATGTAATGTTAGGGGGGCACGGGGAAGTCTGTGCAACTCAGAAAAGACAAGTAGTGACTCTATAGCAGCTCACTATGCTGGTGGACTGTGACTGTAATGTGGTTGGTGGGGGGGGACCTGATGAAGGGGTTAGTGTAATCACTGTAATATTGCTCATTTATTTGTAGATTAATGATATCAAAATAAACTTATAAAAAATGAAAATAAAATGGCAAAGATTTAAAGTAAAGAGAAAATCATAAAAGCAGCAAGAGGGGAAGACAGTTATCTGTGAAATGCCATAATGCTATAAGAAGATTTCTCTGCAGAAACTTTATAGACCAGAAAGGAGTGGCATGAAATATTCAAAGTACTGAATGAGAGGAACCTACAACCAAGATTTCTTTACACAGCAGTGCTACCATTCAAAACTGGAGGAGAGATTAAAAGTTTTCCAGATAAACAAAGGTTAAAAGACTTCACAACTAAACTGGCCTTACATGATATGATAAAGGCACCTAATTAGATGGCAGGGTTCTTAAATCTAAATATTTTTCATGAGAATATAAACCTACAGTAAAGGCGGTAGACCAACAAATACATAGCAAGTATGAAGATTAAAAAGAATACTAGTAAAATCAACTATACACAAAATTATTCAAAGGATAGGCAAAAGATGTAGATTATGCCATATTGAACATGAAGTGTGGAAGAAAAATATCAAAAATGTAGTACTTTTAGATTGTATTCAAAATGGAGCACCCATCAACTGAAAACAAACTGTTAGAGATTTAGGAAACTGTCTATGAACCTTATGGAAAACACAAACCTAAAGTCTATAATAGACACTCAAAAATTTTAGCAAAATTAATTCAAGCATAATTCTAAAGAACACCATTATATAACAAGAGAAGATAAAGGAGAGAAAGAAAGAGAAAGGAACTAAAAAAAAACAACGGGAAAACAGTTAAGTGGCAATAATTACATACCTGTTAATAATGACCTCAAATGTAAATAGTCTAATACACCAATCAAAAGACATAGGGTGGCAGAATGGATAAAGAAACAAGACCCATCTATATGCTGCCTACAACAGACCCATTTCAGATATAAAACGTACATAGATTGAAAGTGAAGGGAAGGAAAAAAGATATTTCGTGTGAATAAAAGGGAGAAAAATGGAGTAGCAGTAAATAGACAAAAGAGACTTAAAAATGAAGAAAATAACAAGAGACAAAGAAGGATATTACATAATGGTAAAGATATTAGTCCGAAAAGAGGACATAACAGTTGTAAAAAACAAAACATTGGAGCACTTAAACATATAAAATAAATACTAACATAGATAAATGGAGAAATGGAAAGCAACAAAACCATATTAGGGATTTTAACCCTCTTACATCAATGAATTGATAATCCAGGCAGAAAATAAATAAGGAAACAGAGGCATTGAACAACACATTAGAGCAGATGGACTTAACAGATACATGCAAAACATTCCACCCCAAAACAGCATGATACACATTTTTCTCAAGTGAACATGGAACATTCTCCACAATAGATAACATATTAGGTTGCAAAAATAGCCTGAATAAATTTAAAAATATCGAAATTGTATCAAGCATCTTTTCAGATTGCAGTGGTATGAAACTAGAAATCAATAACATGAAGAAAAAAAACAAAAATAAAAAAAACAAATGGAGGCTGTACAGCATGCTTCTATATAATTAATGGATCAATAAGCAAATCAAAGAGACATTCAAACAATACATGGAGACAAATTACAACAGAAACACAATGGTGCAAAATATGTGGGATATAGCAACAGTGGTCCTAACAGGAAAGTACATAGAAATACAGGTCTACCTCAAGAAACAAGAACAAACCCAAGTAAACAATCTAAATTCACAACTAAAGAAACTGGAAAAAGAATAATAAAGCCCAAAGATAGTATAAGGAGGGACCAAATGAAAACCAGAGTAGAAATAAATAAAATAGAGACTAAGAAAATAATAGATGAATCAATGAAACCAAGAGCTGATTCTTTGAGAAAACAAGAGACCAACTGCTAGACAGACTTATTAAGAAAAGAATAGAGGATAAATATAAACAGAATCATAAACAGAAAAACATAACTAACACCACAGAATCTCAAAGAATTCTATGAAAAGTTTTATGCGAATAAATTAGAAAACCTAGAAAAACTGTACAAATTCCCAGAAATGTATGATAGTCCAAGACTGATGCAGGAATAAACAGAAAATCTGAACAGATCAATTACCAATAGTAAAAGGGAACTGAATATTTAAAAAAATCCCAACAAACAGAAGTCCAATATCCAATGGCTTCACAGATGACTTGTACCAAACATTTAAAGAGCTAGTACCCATTTTTCTTAAGGTATTCCAAAAAATAAAGGAGGAGGTAAGAAATCCAAATTCATTCTATGAGACCAGTACAACTCTAATACCAAAACAAGACAATGAAACTACAAAAAAAGAAACTTACAAACTTATCAACAAAGATGCGAAAATCCTCAACAAAATGTTAGCAAGCAGAATTCAACAATACATGAAATTGAGCATCCTTTATGGCTGTGGAATTTATTCTATGGATTCAAGGACAGTACAATATTTGTAAATCAATCAATGTGATACATCACATTAACAAAAGGAAGGCTACAAACCATATGATCATCTCAATAGATGCTGAAAAAGCATTTAAAAAATTCAACATCCTTTCATGATAAAAACTCTCAACAATGTGGGTATAAAGGAAACATTCCTCAATATACTAGAGGCAGTATATGACAAACACATAGTCAACATCATACCCAATGATGGAAAGCTAAAATCTTTCCCTCTATGATCATGATGAGACACAGAAGCACACTCTCACCACTTTTACCCAACATAGTACTGGAAGTTCTAGCTACAGCAATCAGAAAAGATATAGTGATAAAAGGCATCCAAATTGATAAGTAAAATTAAAATGGTCATTACTTGCAGATTACATGATACCATACATAGAAAACACTACTAAGTACACTAAAAAACTGTTACAGCTAGTAATTTATTAATGGATTCAGCAAAGTCACAGGATACACAATAAACATATAGAAATTTGTTCCATTCCCATACACTAAAAATGAACTTGCAGAAAGACAAATCAGGAAAACAACTCCATTTACAATTGCATCAGAAACAATAAAATACCTAGGAATAAATTTAACCAAGAAAGTGAAAGTCCTGGACTCTGAAAACTATAAAACATGGATGAAAGAAATTGAAGAATACAATGGAAATTTATCCCATTATCATGGATAAGAAGAATTAATATTGTCAAAATGGCCACCTTACCAAAGAAATGTACAGATTCATTTCAATCACTATCAAAATACCAATGGCATTTTTCATTAAACTAGAGAAAGTAATCCTATAATTTATATAGTACCACAAAAGACACCCAATAGCCAAAGAAATCTTGAGAAAGAACAAAGCTGGAGGCATCATACTCCATAACTCCAAGCAATATTATAAAGCTACAGTAATCAAAACAGTATGGTACTTGCACAGTAACAGACCCATAGATAAAGGGAGCAGAATAGAGCAGATACACAGTCAGTTAATATATCACAAAAGAGGGATGAATATATAATGGGGAAAAATTATCTTCAATAAATGGAGTTGGGAAAAGTCAACAGCTACATGCAAGAGATTGAAACTAGATTACTCCCTAATACCATACATAAAAGTAAAACTGAAATTATTTTAAGAATTAAGTATAATACATGAAACCACAAAACTCTTAGAAGAAAACCTTGGAAAGTAACTCAGGAACATTAGCATGAGAAATTTCTGGATGTCTCCACAGTCAAATGAAAAAGAACCAAAAGTAAATAATTGAGACTACATCAAACTAAGTAGTTTCTTTATAGCAAAGAAAACCATCAACCAAACAAAATCCCACCTATAGTATGGGAGAATATATTAGTAAATGATATATCCCATAAGGTGTTAACATCCATAATATATAAAGAATGTATATACACCTCAATACCAAAAAATCAAATAATTAAAGAATGGGCATAGGACCTGAATGGACATTTTTCCAAAGAAGAAATACAGGTGGCCAACAAGCACATGAAAAGATGCCCCACATCACTAATCACCAAGGAAATTCAAATTAAACTGCAATGAGATATCACCTCACACTTTAGGATGGCCACTATCCAAAAGACAAGAAATAAAAAATGCTGGTGAGGATGCAAAGAAATAGGAACCCTCCTACATTGCTGGTGGGAATGTAAACAGGTGCAACCATTGTGGAAAGAAATATGGAGATTCTTCAAAAAATAGAAATACCATTTGACCCATTAATTCCATTCCTAGGAATTTACCCAAAGAAAACAACATCCCTGATTCAAAAAGACATATGCACCTCTATGTTTATTGTTGCACTATATGGAAGAAACCTAAGTGTCCATTAATAGATGAATGGATAAAGAAGAGGTGGTACATACACACAATGGAATATTATTCAGTCATGAAAAATAAAAGAAATCCTCCCATTTGCAACAATATGGACTGATGTAGAGGGTATTGTGCTCAGTGAAATAAGGAAGGTGGAGAAAGACAAATACCAAATGAATTCACTTATTTGTAGAGTACAAAAACGAAGCAAAACAGAAGGAACAAAATGTCAGAAGACTCATAAACACTGAGAAGGGTTTAGCAGTTACCGAGTGGGAGGTGTTGGGGTGGATGGGAGTAAGAGGTAGGGGATTAAGGGGCACAATAATTCACAATCACATTATAGGTTGGTCACAGGGATGGTAGTACTGCATGGAGAATACAGTTAATTATTCTTTAACATTTTATTACGTTGATGGTTAGTGACCACTGTGGAAGGTGTAAGGATTTGATAATATGGGTAACTGTTGAACCACTGTGTGGTAAATTTTAAACCAACATAAGTTTGTATATCAATGATCGTTTAATTTAAAAAAGTGAATGCAACATTTGAAAGGATTGATACTTTCTTCTATTGTAAAATTAAGATAAAATTTTATACTTTTCTATAGTTCTGGATTTACTGTGTTTTAACATGCTGAGCCAATGTTATTTTTATAACTGGAAAATAATAAAATTTGTATAAAAATAGACCAAAAAATAGATGAATGGATAAAGAAGAGGTGATACATACACACAGCGGAAGAGTATTCAGCCATAAAAAGTAATAAATCCTGCCATTTGGGGCAACATGGGTGGACTTTGAGTATATCATGCTAAGTGAAATAAGCCAGCCAGAGAAAGACAAATACCACATAATTTCACTTATTTGTGGAATATATAAACAGAGCAAAACAAAATGAACAGAACAATAGACACATAGGCACTGAGAAATGACTTGTGGTTACCATAGGGGAAGGGTTGTGGTGGGTGGTTAAAATAGGTGAAGGGGATAAAGAGGCACAAAATCTCAATCCTAATATAAATCATTAAAGAGGAAGAAAATACAGCATAGAGAATGTACTCAATAGCTGTGTCATCTTTATGTGTTGACATATAGTAACTGCAGTCGTTGGAGTGAGAATTGAATAATGTATATAACTGTTGAGTCACCATGTTTTATGCTTGAAACCAGTATAATAATGTACATCAAGTATACATCCATAAGAAAACATTAACAAAGAAGA
>JAVSCE010007696.1:0-10418 GCA_032199065.1 Smutsia gigantea | reverse complement strand
ATATATTATTTCTTGACACTGAAACTCAGTTTTCTTAAAAATGTCAACATTTGGGCTAGAAATAGGAAGTAATTTTGTAATTAGATTCCTACTCTGAGTCCTAGAAGGATGCCTGGATGTTTGGATGCTCTTGGATATAATAGGAAAACATCACATGTGGAAAAGACAAGGAGATATGGTGGAAAGAACACTAGACTGGTTGGCAGGCAGAGCAACTAAATTGTATTCTTAGTGGCTTCCTATGTAACATTGGAGAAATCCCTCCCTCTAGATCTTTGTTCCTACATTTGTACAATGAAGGAGCTGAACAGAATGATCCTTCCTGTTCTCATAATCTGTGCTTTATGACATAGGTTTTGGAAGTCCTGAATTGGGGGAGGAGATGGCCAACAATGGGCTGAAAGCCCCATTCCCACACAGTCCAACAGAGATTTCTAAGATTCCCCCACAATGGATGAACATCACAGAAGGGTCACATGGGCACTATGAAGGAAAAAGCCAAGGGTCTGTATGCCTGTTATGTGAGGGGGAAGCATATTTGAATGCTGTTACTTCTTTATGGTCAGCCTTGGAGTTTTTAATATCTTAACTTTTCAGAAAAGCCCTTTGGAAAACCCCTAAAGCAGGAAAAAGGAATATGTGTTTCTAAATTAGCTCATCAAGAAAAATAATTTTTTATGCATTATTCCAAGTAGAAATTGTAGTTTCTGAAATCCTTGCTTATATTAACGATATCTGTCTATATTTGCACTGACTATTGTAAGTGTCCAGGATAATAATAACAAATTCTTATATAATGTCTGGCCCTTTTCTATACAATTTACATATATTATCTCCTTTAGTCCTAACAACAATTTTGGAGATAGTAGTAATAGGAGCAGTAGCAGTAGTAGTCATGGTAGTAGTTGTTCTCATCACTTGTAAATAAGTAAGCTAAGTTAAAGTTTAAACAACTTGCCTCTAAAACTATATAGTCTTCTGATGGCTTACAAAGTCATAAAATAAGGTATGCTCCACAAATGTTAGGTTAAACATCTGTTAGCCAAAGGAATACTTTTACAATCATTTAAAAATATTTAACAACTGCCCACATATATACACCAAAGATATAATCAACTTGCCTTTTCAAAATTATAGGAGAAAGACTCCTGAATTCCTAAATAGGAAAATAATCCAAGTAAGTGTTTTCTGGACTGTGGGATATAAGGGTGACTTCCCCTATCTCTGGATTCTAGCAAAACATGTGACTGCTTAGACATGATATGAATAAGACTTAATTTCCTAGCTGGCCTTTTACATCTACCAATTCCAAACTAATGTCTCCTCACAGGATAACTAAAGTGTTTCTTTTGTCTAAACTGGTCATTCAATCAATCAGACTCCTCTAAACACTTATTGGCATTGACCCATGTGTCTATCTTCGTAGACTTCCCAAATTTGGTTCATGATCTGGACAAAAGCTAGCAAATCACACACTGTATGAGCAAATGTTGAATTAAATAATAACTTTCAGGTTAAATAACTAATCATTTATTGAGTAGTTACTATATGGCAGACACAGTACTAAGTGATTTATTATTAACCCTATTTTATGGATACAGAAACTAAAGCAAAGAGTAGCTAAGTAACGTTGTCCAACATCACATAGCTACTGAATGGCAATGTTAGGGTTCCAATCCTTTAAAAAAGCTATGTCTAATCTTATTCAATTGTTTTCAATTTGGAAAACTTTAGTAAAATTTTCCAGAATTTCATCAGATGGAATCCTTTTTATGTAAGCCTACTTAATGACACTGATACAAATT
The DNA here is from genome assembly GCA_032199065.1 of Smutsia gigantea. Taxonomy (NCBI): domain Eukaryota; kingdom Metazoa; phylum Chordata; class Mammalia; order Pholidota; family Manidae; genus Smutsia; species Smutsia gigantea. The sequence continues at coordinate 8,613 of JAVSCE010007696.1, read as the reverse complement.
ACAGATTTTCTGAAAGAACCTTGACTATCATCTGGTCCAGGTTTTTGTTTTGCTTTGCTTTAAGATGTGTTCCACAGATCTCTGGAAGTTTCACAGAAGGTACTGGGAGGAGGCATATGGATTGAGAGGGGTGAAAATGTTAATGAGTAAGTTTAAAAAGCACTGCTCTTTACCAATGGTATCTCATTTATAGATAATGTGGTACCTTTTCAAAGATTAAATTAGTCTGATTTCTCCAGCTACCTCTGTGGCTTAGAAACCATACAAATTCTTCCCCATATCACTGATAAGATTCCTACAAGAGATTAAGCACTTTCCTGTCACAATTAAGACTTTATATCGAACCACCTATGTATTCCATGCAATCCATGAAAACATTGCCTTTCAACTCTGAATGATCTGGGCAAGATATATATTCAGGAACTAAGAAGAAAGGATTTGCTAAATGCAGTTTATCTTACTGGTTTGTTGTTTATTCTTAAATGTAGTTTTTGTGCTCTCTTTCAAACACTCTAAAATTAAGTTCTAGTAGATTTTTACAAAACATAGACTCTAACATCTGGGCCAAAATTCTGAATGTGTTTTTGTCAAAAATATTTTATGCATGTGGGAAAGAAGAAAGAGATGATACTCTTCTCTGAATGTTCAGACCATTTTCTTTTCTTTTTTTTTTTGGTATTGTTAATGTACAATCACTTGAACATTATGGTTACTAGACCGCCTATTATCAAGTCCCCTCCACATACCCCATTACAGTCACTGTCCATCAGCATAGTAAGATGTTATAGAATCACTATTTGTCTTCTCTGTAAATACTGCCTTTCCCGTGTCCCTCCCCCACCCACTACATTACATGTGCTAATCGTAATGCCCCTTTTCCCCCTTATCCCTCCCTTCCCACCCATCCTCCCCAGTCCCTTTCCCTTTGGTAACTGTTAATCCATTCTTGGGTTCTGTGAGTCTGCTGCTGTTTTGTTCCTTCAGCTTTGTTCTTATACTCCACAGATGAGTGAAATCATTTGATACTTGTCTTTATCCGTCTGGCTTATTTCACTGAGCATAATACCCTCTAGCCCCATCCATGTTGTTGCAAATGGTAGGATTTGTTTTCTTCTTAGGGCTGAAGAATATTCCATTGTGTATATGTACCACCTCTTCTTTATCCATTCATCCACTGATGGATACTTCAGTTGCTTCCATTTCTTGGCTATTGTAAATAGTGCTGCAATAAACATAGGGGTGCATATGTCTTTTTCAAACTGGGCTGCTGCATTCTTAGGGTAAATTCCTAGGAGTGGAATTCCGGGGTCAAACGGTATTTCTATACTGGGTTTTTTGAGGAAACTCCATACTGCTTTCCACAATGGTTGAACTAATTTACATTCCCACCAGCAGTGTAGGAGGGTTCCCCTTTCTCCACATCCTCGTCAACATTTGTTGTTGTTTGTCTTTTGGATGGTGGCCATCCTAACCGGTGTGAGGTGATATCTCATTGTGGTTTTAATTTGCATTTCCCTGATGATTAGTGATGTGGAGCATCTTTTCATGTGCCTGTTGGCCATCTGAATTTCTTCTTTGGAGAAGTGTCTGTTGAGCTCCTCTGCCCATTTTTTAATTGACTTATTTGCTTTTTGTTTGTTGAGGTGCATGAGCTCTTTGTATATTTTGGATGTCAACTCCTTAGCGGATATGTCATTTATGAATATATTCTCCCATACTGTAGGATGTCTTTTTGTTCTACTGATGGTGTCCTTTGCTGTACAGAGGCTTTTTAGTTTAATATAGTCCCACTTGTTCATTTTTGCTTTTGTTTCCCTTGCCTGGGGAGATATGTTCATGAAGAAGTTGTTCATGTTTATGTCCAAGGGATTTTTGCCTATGTTTTTTTCTAAGAGTTTTATGGTTTCATGACTTACATTCAGGTCATTGATCCATTTTGAGTTTACTTTTGTGTGTGTGGTTAGACAGTAATCCAGTTTCATTCTCTTACATGTAGCTGTCCAGTTTTGCCAACACCAGCTGTTAAAGAGGCTGTCATTTCCCCATTTTAGGTCCATGGCTCCTTTATCATATATTAATTGACCATATATGCTTTGGTTTATATCTGAGCTCTCTATTCTGTTCCAGTGGTCCATTGGTGTGTTCTTGTGCCAGTACCAAATTGTCTTGATTACTGTGGCTTTGTAGTAGAGCTTGAAGTTGGAGAGCATAATCCCCCCACTTTATTCTTCCTCCTCAGGATTGCTTTGGCTATTCAGCGTCTTTTGTGGTTCCATATGAATTTTAGAACTATTTTCTCTAGTTCATTGAAGAATGCTGTTGGTATTTTGATAGGAATTGCATTGAATCTGTAGATTGCTTTAGGCAGGATGGCCATTTTGACAATATTAATTCTTCCTATCCATGAGCACGGGATGTGTTTCCATTTATTGGTATCTTCTTTAATTTCTCTCATGAGTGTCTTGTAGTTTTCAGAGTATAGGTCTTTCACTTCCTTGGTGAGGTTTATTCCTAGGTATTTTATTCTTTTTGATGCAACTGTGAATGGAATTGTTTTCCTGATTTCTCTCTCTGCTAGGTCATTGTTAGTGTATAGGAATGCCACAGATTTCTGCGTATTAATTTTGTATCCCGCAACTTTGCTGAATTAAGATATTAGATCTAGTAGTTTTGGAGTAGATTCTTTAGGTTTTTTATGTACAATATCATGTCATCTGCAAACAGGGACAGTTTAACTTCTTCCTTGCCTATCTGGATGCCTTTTATTTCTTGTGTTGTCTGATTGCCATGGCTAGGACCTCCAGACCTATGTTCAGACCATTTTCAAAGGCTCTCAGAATTATCATAAAGACTGGTTAATTTAAAAAGTCCAAGAGAACTTTTAGATGGGAGGGAACAGGATTTCTGAATGTGGATTCTGGGGTACAGACAGACCTGGGTTTCCTGTTGTGAGGATTAAATAAAACAAACATGTTAAACACAGTAGTTGTTAACATTGTACACAGTGTATAAATGTCAAATATTGTGCCTATTATTATTTTTCATTTTTAGAAACTTAGATCATTAACACAAAGCGAAAGAAGTTGTTTTGGTAAGTGACTACATCTTGTTTTTGCCAGCTAAAGATACTTAATAGGCAGGTAATTCATCAGTCTGGCTAGGGAATTTACATCCTAAAATTTTATGTGATGGCACTTTAAATCAGTTTTCCTGTAAAACTTTACTGCATTTCCCCCACACCTCATTGTTATGCCTTTCCTTTTGCCAAAAGTGATCCACCCTTCCTGCTTTATCTATTATCAGAGTCCATTCTTTTTCCTGCCTCCCACCCCAATCATGTTTCTACTCACTAAACCCGGTTCTGATTGGATCCTTACTTACTCTGGTTTCAGTTACAAAAGATATGTAACTGCCAAGGTTGGTTGCCTCTTCCAATACCTCTTCACTCTCTGACATCTTGAAAGAGCAACAATAAACATTATTTCCTCTGCCACACCCAATGCCAGGGAAAGGAAAATTTGCCAAAGTTAAAATGATTCCCGCGGCTTTGGGAATTTAATAGTGCTAGAAATGACAGATCAGAGAAGCTATAACATGAAGTACCCTTTTTTATTTCCTTTTAGACTGAGGCAAAAGAGGAAAAAAATAGGTCCAACAGATGAGAAATGCTGATGTGTTTGGACTTAGGTAGCTAGCACCTAACAATGTTGGACAGTATGCATCAAACATTGAATGAGTGAATGATGTAATAGCCATGGCAAATTATAGAACTCAAGTTATTTGGAGATATTTATAGATAAAGCTGACATGAACTAGTGTTGGGTTCAGTGTTGGAAGTGAAGCAGAAGGATTATTCCCAATTTTCTAGTTTGGGCAACTGGGTGGATGGTGTCTTGTCTACCCATGCTAACGTAACAAAATACCATAGACTATGTGGCTTAAAGAACAGACATTTATCTTCTCACAGTTTTAGAAGCTGTGGATATCCAAGTTCAAGGTACCAGCATACTTCTAGTGAGAACTCTCTTCCTGACTTATAGATGGATGCCTTCTAACTGTGTCCTTTCATGGTGCGTATAGAGAGTGGCAACAAGCTCTCTGGTGTCTTGTTTAAGGACAGAAATCCTGTCATGAGAATCCCACCCTTATGACCTCGTCTAAACCTAATTACTGAAAGAATTCAGTTTGGAACATGGTGAGATTGAGTGTCTAAAACCTGGGTCTCCCATGAGGACCCTACATCAGCTATAGGCCTTTGAAGAAATGGCTGCGTTTTCTTCCTCACCCCCTTCTATGATCATACCCTTCACTTTGTCATTGCAACATCGGCAACCTCTGCATAATATTTAATATTTATTTGAAAGAGAAGGGTGTTGTTCTGCTTTTTGAACTTTCCTATTTTAATACATTTTATTGAGATATAATTTACATGAAGATGCACCCATTTTAAGTGCATAGCCCAGTGACTTTTGACATATGTATGTACACATATAATCACCACCCCAATCAAAATACCAAATATTTCCATCACCACAGAAAGTTTCTTTGTGTCTCTTTGCAGTAAGTCCTCCCCACCCTGACCCACTACCCCACTGCCAGGCCATCACTGACTTGTATTTTCTAGAATTTTCTGTAGATTGAATCATACAGTATATACTCCTTTTAATCTGGTTTCTTTCACTCAGCATAATTATTTTGAGATTTGCCATATTGTGTACATCAATTGCTCATTCCTTTTTACTGTTAAAGTATTCCATTGTATGGATATACCATATTTGTTTATCCATTCATGCACTGAAGGACATTTGGGTTGTTTCCAGTTTAGCTATTGTGAATAAACTTACTATAAACATTCATGTACCCATCTTTCTGTGGCCATATGCTTTCATTTCTTTTGGGTATATACCTAGGATTAGAATTGCCAGGTCATATAGAAGTTACATTTTTAACATAGACAAACTCTTTATAAAGCAGTACCATTTTACACTCTCAAAAATAATGTATCACTTTCAGTTGCTTCACATTCCTGCCAGTACTTGGTATAGTCAGTCTTTTTAATTTCAGCTATTCTAATGTGTGTGTGGTGGTATCTTGTGGTTTTAATTTGCACTTCCCTGTTGTGTGATATTGAGCATCTTTTTATGTCTTTATTTACCATCTGTGTACGTTTTGTACAGTGTATGTTTTAAACCTATTGCCCATTTTTAAGTTGGTTGTTATTGAGTTGTAAGTTCTTTATTCATATATTTTATATGTTTTGGATACAGGATGTTTTTCACTTTCTTAAGTTCTTTTGAAAACCAGACTTTAGCTTTGATATAGTTCAATTTATTGAATTTTTCTCTTCTCTCCCTCACTGTCTGAATCCCAGCCACATTGATCTTTCAGTCCCTTATATATGCCATGCTCAAGCCTGTTGCAAGTCCTTTGGATATGCTATTCCTTCCGTTTAGAATGCCCTCTTCATGTCCATTCACTTAGTTAATGCTTATTTATTCTTTGAACTCAATTCAAATGTCACTTCCTCAGGAAAGGTCATTCTTGACAGATTCCATATAGACTGTATTTCTCTCTTATATACTCTTATAACATGCACATCCTTCCTTCAAACAATGTATCTTGGCTTAAAACAGATTTGGGGGGAGGAGTGTTTTTTATTTTAATATCTGTTTATATATATATATATATAATATCTGGTCTATGTTAAACACATAAATGTTTGTTTAGTGAATATTATTGGGAGCATGAATGAAAAATGAAGAATAGAGAGTCTGCAGACAGACTCGAGTATATATAAAATTTCAAAGCAGAAAAGCCTATTGTTTTCCTTTAGTGGGAAAAAAATGGATTTTTAAATGAATGGTGTTACGACAACTATTAACTATTCATAAGAAAAAATTTAAATACTAAAGCTAGAGTCCCAATACATTTCTTATGCAAAAATAAATTCCAAATAAATGGAGCAAATATAAAGATGAAACCATAAAGATACTAGAATAATAATAATGAGAAAACATCTTTATAGTAAAACAAAATAAGAAAGTATTTTTTTTGTTATCTTGATATATATAATCAGAAAAACCAGACTGCGTAGAGGAAAAGAATGATAGATTTTTTTTTATTTTGGTATCCTTAATGTACAATAACTTGAACAACATTATGGTTATTGGACCCCCTATTATCAAGTCCCCCCCACATACCCTACAGTCACTGTCCATCAGCATGATTGATTTTATATAAAATTTAAATTTTACATGAGAAATGTTTTTAAAATTACATGTAATATGTATCAAAAAGAGTTAATACCTTTAGTAAACAAAAAATTTCTCCAAATCAATGAGGAAAAAATCATCACCTTAATAAGAAAATGCAAAACTGTCATGAACAAACAATTCAAAAAATTAGGAAATCAAATGGCTGGTGAACACATGAAAAATACCTTTCAGAAAGGATATTTGGCAGAATGTATCAAAATGGAAAATGCACATACTCTTTATTCAGCATTATTATTTTAAAGATTAACTCTAAAGATATATTCTTAAAAGTGGAATAAGTTACATGCCCAGAAAAATTTCTTGCAGAAGGAGTTACCATAGTAAAAATTTTGGAATATTTGAAATGCCCACCAATAAGAAATGGTTATATAAATTCTGGTAATAGATATAATTTATAATTTTATTATATACTTATCACACTTGTAATTTTACATACAATAATTTTATTGTTTCATTATCTCTCTTTGCTCACAGATGGTAGAACCCATGAAATTAAGTACTTCCAATTTTGTCTTTAACAACTAGCTCATTTTGCAGTAGGTACTCAATATGTACTTGTTGAGGAAATGAATGAATGACAGCTTTCTTTATCTTAATAGGCTGGAAGTGATGGGGAGAGTATTGGAAACTGTCCCTTTTGCCAACGCCTTTTTATGATACTCTGGCTTAAAGGAGTTAAATTCAATGTGACAACTGTTGACATGACCAGGTAAGAGAAATCAGGACCTGTTTCGTTCTGGGGATTAAAACTGGTAGACACCAATACAATGTTGGTGTTTGTGTAATGTATGCTTTCTTCAGAGGCCTAACTCTTCTTATTTTCAATAATCATAGAAAGCCTGAAGAACTGAAGGACTTAGCCCCAGGGACCAATCCTCCCTTCCTGGTATATAACAAGGAGTTGAAGACAGACTTCATTAAAATTGAGGAGTTTCTAGAGCAGACACTGGCTCCTCCAAGGTACAGCATTTTACAGGATGTTATTATTCTTGAGATAATCTATTTTGTTGGCCTTTTTATTGCAGATTGAGGGTTCTTACCTCTAGACATCTTTTTCAGTGTCAGACCTCTCTTTTGCTATCTTTCCAGGAAAGTTTTTGCAAAGATCCACCTGATCACTTCATATATGATTAAGAAACTTTACTGCAGAATTATTTAATATATGTAGAGCTAGTAAAACTTTATGAAATGTAGTTAGTATATTAAGAAAGGGCAAAGGATAGGCTTGGAAACCTGGGAAATGCAGGTAAATTTGAGCCACACTTAATTTCAACCATATTATTGGATCCATAATGGAGTTTGGGAGCAGTTATACTGATAGAAATAAGACGAATTTTATTGTAGAGCCCTCAGAACATCTTCAGCTTTGAAATAGCCTTTAATTTTGTCTGATCTCTTAGCTTTGCAGGTGGGGAAACATTGTGTGTACCATGCATAAACTTCCCCCTTCAACTTAAAATACACAAAATGACAGATATAGCCTTTCAAATTATTTTTTAATGCATAGGATACTTAAAGTAATAAAGTAAATTCTCTGTGGTCTAGAAATAGAGAAGAAACCCATGGTGGGGTAGAAGTGACGGCATGGAGTCATAACATTGTATAACCTACGAGGATGGGTCAGGACTAGACGTTCACATCACTGATGGCACGAAGGCTGAACATACCCAACACAGTAGCTAGAGGCCAGAAAACAGGTCTCACACAGTTAGCCAGAGGCCAGAACTGAACTGTTTATACTTGAATGACAGCTAAATGTCTTCCCATGCAGAATAGTATCTGGAAACAGGAAGCCTACTGTATTCATTTCTTTATTGCTGTGCAATAAATTACCACAAACTCAGTGTCTTAAAATTACACTCATTTATTATCTCACAGTTTCCATTGGTCAGGAGTCTGCTGTGAACTTAAAATTTCTCCAAAAAATAAAGTCTTAGTCATAATATATATATATAAAATATAAACAACATGTTCCATCAGTCTATAATTCTTCCTACCTAGGAAACTGGATAATATTCTGGATACTATATAAGTCTCTTTCATCCATTAGATTTTAAGTACCCATTCCAAGTTTGTCCATAAGTTTTGAGACTTATTTGGTTCTTTTTCCCTCCTTGACCCTCCTCTACTACTCCTTTCCCTCACGCCATCTGCTCTTCAATCTTTTCTTGCTCCCAAAGATAACTAGTGGAAAAAAAACACTGTATGTCTTTCCATGCCATTTTCTACATTTATATACACATATTAATAAAAATTTACCTTATAAATATTGCATCATGCTTATCTCACTTCAAAGAACATTGTTAACAGTCTTCAACTCTACTAGTGTAGACTTAAC